>JBAIZL010000002.1:347366581-347379081 GCA_036971475.1 Prosapia bicincta | reverse complement strand
ACGTTCTGTCTCAGTAAGTTTTTACAAATTTACAAAATTTAAAGGTCGGATAGTCATGAACTAATGTTCAAGTGAATAATTGAAAATCACAATATTAAGTGGCAAAATAGAAAGGGAATTTCTTTGGAACTTTTGAGTTGGACTATTTTGTTTGTTTGTTATTATTTATTCGCTTTTTTCGTTTCTAATTATAGTGGTCTATAATTTCTCATTATATAAGGGTTGGTAATAGGTTTGAACTGCTGAAATAATCTAATGAAAAGTTTGTGTTTTGTGTTTTACCTAAAATATTGTTTTTAATAAAGTTAAAATCCTGGAAGTTTCTCGTAGAATAGAAACGGATCTTAATTATCATTGCAATGTTTGATAAAGTTCTTTTATAAATAGCAATATGATTGAAATTACAAACACATTTTCCTGGTTACAGATGCAGACGTCAGGAATAGGCTTCTGAAAGGAAAACTTACGACATTTTCTGGAACCGGAAAATCATATTTTAAAAATATATAAAGTCACCAAAATTGTGGACATGGAGGGGGTTTGTGTGATACACCGCACTTTGCCTTGTTCAATAAAATACTTTATTAGTTTATTTGGGAGCTGTAAAACTTGCTTGAGGACGATTTGCCTTTAAGGATTACACTACCTAATACAAATATACCTACGTCCTTCATAGAAAGTTATGTGAGGTTTGTCTGATACCGTAAACTTATATTACGGATGGTTGGCGTTTTAGATCTACAGCTGATGGCATTTAGGAAGCCAAGGAGTATTATTTCTCATTCCTTGATGTGACATCTTCATTCAATATCAAAGGAATTCACAGAGGTTTTCCATTTACACTCATTATCACTAAGTTTTCAATTTTTCTAACACTCAAATTGTCAATTTTCTTTACGAAATTCCTTTTCAAAAGGTAAATTTTTAATGAAACAACTATATAGTATTTTTCAAAACAAAATCCTAAGATCCTGGTGAACGATTTCAATTAATTTTGAATATATAGATGAGACTCTGTCAGAGACATATATAGGGGTAGTAGGCCGGAAAACGTCGATGCACGTTATCGGCAATTCCAGAAGAATTTGCGTCCCCCGTCTCACGTGACCACGCTTGAGCATTTCGTTTCTTATTATTTCCAAGGTCGATCTTGCGCTGTTCTTCGTGTTCTTCTGTAGCTCGCTTACGGCGTTTGGCTAATCGTGTAACCTTACCTGCTTCTGGTTCCTCTTGCAGCCCAACTTGCGTGTTTGCTTCTTATCGTTGTGTAGCCGTCGCTTTAACCATTATAACGATTGTCACAAAGGGAACATTCACTCACACACTTTAAAAGTATGATGGCCCAAAACTAAATGCACGTTTGACGGGGAAACCAGGCCACTGTACGTTAGCACCAAACGCACGTGTAGCGTGATGTTTCCCCTAGAAAATGCAATTATACGTTAAACTAGAAGCGCGGAACCCGACACGCGACACGCATACACAAGTACATTTGCACGCGTGAGTCACAAGTTCTGCTGTTACACTAAGAAATCTAATCTGTTTAGACAAACCTAATGCGAGTGAATGTTGCGTTGTCATCCATTCCTGCCCTGTGAGTAAAATTTTGTTTGTCTGGCCTCAGTATGTTGTGTGTATGGATATGCTAATTGATACGTTTAAGCAGGATTTTTTCAAATACCTTGCACATCGTATTCAACAACCTTATCGGTCTGTATGAGTCAGGTTTGCTGTGGCCTTTTCCTGGTTTCAGGAAGTTAGCGCTTTGATCGTTTTATGTCAAACGTTAATGAACAAACTTTGACCACTCTAAAGATAAATAATATTACTACCGATTATTTATATAAAAATTATTAGTTCAAAGTTATTCTTTGTAGGAAAAGTTGTATTAGATAATCTGTTTAAAAAAATTATCTACTAATAAAAAGATAAACACAAACCTAAAACTATATGATTAGATATAAAACAGAGAAGAACACTACGGTGGGTTTATTGGAAATGATTACGTAATGTGTTTCATACTATATCTATTTGCTTGTAGTATTTAGGAAGTGAATTGAATATGGATGTATAGCTTTTGTATAGCTCAAAGCATTTTAAAGGGGAAATTTGTAATTAATAAAATCTAAACTAAACATTAATTACCCAAATTTTAGAAAAAATTTAATTAAAAAAGGAAAAACGTTTATTTTTAAACGTACTTTAAGATACTAAACTGCAGAGAGAACTTCCGTTAGTGTAATAAAACGTTATAGATGGAAACAATTAATGTTGTTATTGCATTTGCAGACTAATGGTGAGTCAAGCAGAGGATGACTGGGAAACGGCTTCTCGAAGCCCCCAGATCTAATCAGAAGCCCCCGCATCGTGCACTATGCAAAGGCGAGTTGATGGGTTGCTTATGTTTGCTGTAATGTACGAATAGTTGGGTGTTTGGTTGCATTGTGCACTGCTATGCAGAGGCTTTTAAATAAGAAATCAGAGCCTTAAACAGAAAACAGAGGTAGTACAGATGTTGGTGAGGATGGGAATAATAAGAAGAAACCAGCAGAATTAAAATATTCCAAGAGTGCTGCTACAAAGCTGGCAAAATGAAATATATTTACGTCAGGTTTATGCAATTAGATGCTATTGGTAAAAATAAAATAATTTAAATATACGCTCACATAAAATTACAT
Source organism: Prosapia bicincta (assembly GCA_036971475.1). Classification (NCBI taxonomy): domain Eukaryota; kingdom Metazoa; phylum Arthropoda; class Insecta; order Hemiptera; family Cercopidae; genus Prosapia; species Prosapia bicincta. Next base: position 347,376,403 of record JBAIZL010000002.1, on the reverse strand, counting down.
TTCCTATAGCGGAAAACTTAGATGCCAGGAACAATGGTTGTTTTCATGAAAACAAAAATGTAACCTCAACGCATGATATCAGGCAACCATACTTCAGTCATTGTTAATATGTTTATAACAAAATACTATGTAATATATTTACAGTAAATAATTTTATATTATTTCCCCAAGTTAAAATCAAAATATTGTCTAAAAGGCAATCTAAGTAAATATTTTACTCTTATATTTTAAATTAATACTATTTTTGCTTCCATAATATTTAATGAACGCTGATACGGCTTTACTTAATTTACGAGGCAAGGTCTACATAAAGTTTAAAGAGTTTGTTATGTTTAAATGGTCCATTTATTGTTACTTTGATATTCTCTACTGTGTTTTTTACAATAGTGCAACAGGTTTCATTTAATGCAGTGTAACTTTGCATTATGGCATTTCTAACCCATGTTAGTGATTCTATGATACGAGTCCTTCTCCATGTATTTGTCGGAAATCTCCTTGCTTTAAAACATGTTTTTAATTACCTTCTTATTGCCTTGTAACTATTGATTAGAATAACTTGACTATAAAAGTAAGTAAATAATTTTCATTATTATGAGTACACGTTTTTTCTCAGTGGCCTCAAGGCTAGGATGGAGGCGAATCCCAATTACCTAGAAACTTCAATTTATGTAAAAACGTATTTAATTCTGTTTGCGAAATTGTTTTACAGACTCGGCACAAATTATACTGAATAACTATTCTAAGAGTAGAAAATTCTATGCTTCACATATAACAAGGCACACACTAACTATCATGAAGGCCTTTGTCATGTTACTAACTATATGTTGAATAATATAAAATTACTTCTATATTTTACAGAACCAGCCCAAGCACGCACCAAATAATTGGAATGTACCTCGACTTGGATAACACACCACCTCCGCTCGAGGACTGCATGGGATGAGTTGAAAAGGCTTTAAAGTATTTTCTTATGTGTCTATTTACCTTTATACAACTTTACACAGATTCCTTCCTCTAAGCAAACGAGCCGAATTTGCGATCTGATACTTATAAACATTTTCAGTAAAAGTGATTTTTAGGCTAAATTTCCCTGAGATTTGAGCCAACACCTATCTATCACTCAGTATAAACTATTGAGCCTTTACAACATTCTAATATATAAAAATGGATAGTGTCAAAATATTGCTTATAATTTCAATACATTACAATAATTATGAGTTATAGCGGCCCACAAACCTCTAAATGCACGTGTAAAGAGAAGGGTGATCTAGGATCTGAGAGATTGTGGTTTTCTGGAGATCCTGGCTAAGGGTTGTATCCTTGAAAGTTGAAGGTTTGCTGAATTTATTTGTAATTTGTGCAACTGTGTTAAACTATTTAGCCTATAGTGTTGTTTGTGTCGTTTCTATTAATCTGGTTTTATAAACAATTTTTATTTTGGGCAGAAATATTTTACAAAACGATATTTTTTAAAAAGATTATGAATTGTTTGTAATTTGGGAATGGATTTCTGAACTAATATTTCATTCATTATATTTCTGACGTGCATCGTTCCCAAATAAAAGCAAAGCAATATATTTAATTATTAGAACAACCAATTCCTATTGCCACGGGCAGTGAAGAGCTTTCTGTTGACGTTCCGTCGTTCGACCACGGCCAAACAAATTCTTCTTTCCTCTTCTAAACGTTAATCTGGCCAACAATGAATCAGCTGTTTTTGTCGCCAGAGTTAAGTTACTTTAAGATTATCTTTTCGACTAACAAATAATTGTAAATAACTGAACGTGTGTGGAATGTAAGTTTGTTGTAATATAACTTAGAATTATTCAGAAATTTTGATAACTAAAGTGTATCTTCTGTTATTTGTCTAACTTGCTACATAGGTAGTTCAATTTATATGTAATAGAATCTAAAGTTAATTCTTTTAATCTAGTGTTTGAATCTAAAGTAAAGGTTCTTAAAAACTTAATGTAAAATTTAGCAATGGCAAAAGCTATTAGGTATTCACGTAAACCTAAACTGCTAAACAGTAATATAGCTAAAGTTATAATCTAGACGAATATTGAGTTTTACATTCGTGTGATTTTACCTTTACTTGCCATAATTGTTTACAAATGATTAGGTTAGCCCTGTGTTCTAACTGGGAACATCCTATTACAGACCCTCTCTAATGGTTGCAAGTTATAGGCCTTTAATTCTAATCACATGTTTTAGTTAAAAAAATATTGAGTAGAACCGCTTTTCGAAACCTTTTGGTTAAGCGGTATTTTTTTATTTAGAAATAACTGTAGATTTCTTAACAATATACGAGGCCTACACATTTCGTATTCACACTATGGTTGTTGTTTATTAATTACTCCAACAAAATGTTTTTTGATTCTAAGCTTTTAAGCAGAGTTCTGCGTTGGAAGCCACTTTAGGCATAAATGGTGTATTTTTTTATTAAAGAAAATATAATCTCTAAAATACGAACATACATTTCTATTTAATTCTTGTGTACATTTAGATTTCAAAACAATCTCATTGAGAAGAAACTATTAAATATATTATTTTTTAAATTAATAAATAAAATATTTTTCCGGGTTATTTTTAGCCTTGAGGGGACACGAAAATTCTCAGTGTGGTCATCAAAACGTCGAAGTTCAATAAAGCTAATTTTTTTAAAGGAAGTCAATTCTCGTTAAATTTAAATCATTAATAAATATATAATAATTTATTTATATCGTAAATCTATTATGTTTATATATTCTTGCATATTTAAAAGCGATATATGTGCACTAAATAATTGCTTATACACGGCATTGCTGTTTATTGCCTAACTCTTTCCTTCGCGGGGAGGTTTATTCTCCTGATTACATGGCTGTTATTTAATACATCAGACGATGGTAATATTAAAGACTCTATAACTACTGTAATATAGCCTACTTGTTCAGTCTTACACATGTCTGACTGGGTCTTTAAAAACATTTTATATCTAGTAGCCGGAGAACTCCTCGTGCTGTAACCAGAGAACCCCTCGAACTGTGGCCAGAAAACTCTTTAAACTTTAGACTGAGAACTTCTCGAGATGTAGCCAGGGAACTCCTAGAAATGTAGTCCGAGAACTCTTCGAACTGTAGCCTGAGAACTCCTCGAATGGTAGTCAGAGAACTCTTCGAACTGTAGCCTGAGATCTCCCAAAACTGTGGCCTGAGATCTCCTCGAACTGTAGTCAGAGAACAATTCGAACTGTTGGCTGAGATCTCCTCGGGCTATATCCTGAGAACTCTTTGAACTGTAGCCAGAGAACTGCTGTTGCTGTAGCCAGAGTTATTTTAAGTAGTTAATTTTAAATGATTGTACCACTGCCTAACTGTTTTAAGGAATATAAAAGGCCATACTTTCCGTTTATTAGGTATGCCCATAACTCCACAGCACTATTACAGACAGGGTCATTTTAGTTGTATTAAAATACGATCTAAACTCTTGCTGTAATTAATATTATTTTATCAATACTTTCAGTGAAAAGATGAGGATTTTGCCAAGAGGAGGTGACATCAAAACGTCTCCGGAATGCAATTTGTGTGAGTCTATAAGTTATGATGTGAGACCATGTTAGGTTGACGAAATCAACCTGACTGCAATGATTTACAACATTTTGCATTCAAACAGAATTTGTTGCCTCTATATTAGATGATTTCGATATCATTCCCTTATAAATTATGTGAATAATAATAGATAAACCTGTAGTCCCAGTTTTTGTTACTTTGCTTCCTTGTAACATATATTCTTTGTAAAAGAAACGAAATCACAGTGGATAGTCATTCTCTCGATGTATTTATTGTGTTTTTTTTAATGGTTCCGAGATGTTCTGAAGTGATAAAACTGTTTTAAATTGTTTGTATTGATTTCAACGTCATAATCTTTTTGTTGCATAGGTGAATTAATCTCTGAGACTTCAAAGATAGCGTCACTCTTATATAGGGGCTGGCACCCTAGAGATCACAATATTCCTAGTCGGGGGCTGAGATCCCAGAGATCGCGACCATCATAGTTGGGGCTGAGTCTTCAGAGATAGCGACCTTAATTGATTGGGGTTGGTACCCCGGGATCGCGACACTCTTAGTTAGTTGCTGGGACCCTAGCGATTGCGACCTTCTTAGATAGGAGATGGGACCTATCCTAAATTATTAAATATATTATTTTGAAATTATTGAATATTTATATTTTCTGTGTTATTTAGAGTCTTGAGAGGGGCACGAAACTGTCAGTGTGGTCAAAACGTCGAAGTTTTAGTAATGTAATTGAAGCCTCAGGCTTCCATCAAATTGAAATGGAGCATTCATCCATTCCGAAAACAACATTTTCTACTGAGCAAGGTCATTTTGAATTTTTAAGTATGCCCTTTGGATTGAAAAATGCACCACCAACCTTTCAACGTGCAATGAACATAATATTTGCCTCAATGCCAAATGTTTTAGTTTACATGGATGATATTATTATATTCTCAGACTCGTTAACGGAACATTTAAAGCATTTAACAACAGTATTTCAAAAACTATCAGAACATAACCTGAAAATTGAATTGGACAAGACAGAATTTTTTAAAAAGGAATTATTATTTTTAGGACATGTAATAAGTGAAGAAGGTATTCGACCTAACCCAAAAAAATTATCTGATATAAAAGATTTTCCACTTCCAACTAATCCAAAACAAGTAAAACAATTCTTAGGAATAACTGGATATTATAGAAAAATGATAGAAAATTATGCAAAAATAGCCAAGGCTTTATCTAACTTGCTAAGAAAAGATGTGTCATTTGACTTAAATACACAAGTAAAGGAAGCTTTTTCAGAATTAAAAAACATATTAATCAACGAACCTATTTTGAAACTACCAGATTTCTCAAAACCCTTTTCTCTAACAACAGATGCATCAAACTTCGCGATAGGAGCGGTTTTATCTCAAAATTTTGAAAACAAAGATCACCCTATTTCATTTGCATCCCGTACACTAAATAAGCAAGAAACTAATTTATCTACAATTGAAAAGGAATTACTAGCCATAGTATGGGCATTTAAACATTTCAGACCTTACCTATATGGAAACAAATTTATTATTTATACAGATCACAAACCACTACAATGGCTTCATAACTTGAAGGAACGAAACTCAAAATTAATAGGATGGAAATTATTATTAGAAGAATTCACTTTTGAAATTAAACATATTACTGGAAAATCTAATGTAGTCGCAGATGCACTTTCAAGAATAAAAATCCAGGAATCAAACGCAATAACGACTGAAGATGGCATAGAAATAAATCCAGACTCTGTAATAAATGACTTTTTACAAGATTGTAACACTGAAGATCAAATATCTAATTTAGCAACAATTCATAGTCAAGACAGCTCATCTGATAATTTTAAAAGAATGGAAGATGACAAAATAATTAACACAGAACAAAACCAAATAATTATTAAAACAGGAAACGAAGGATCAAAGTTTGAAAAAATATTTAATAAAAACAGAATATTATTCTATATACCAACCATTCCAGAATTAGAGATATTAATTGACCAAGCTAACCAATATTTAAAACCTAATACCACTTATGTACTCTATTTTGAAGACACAGGAATACTTGATATTAACAAGGAATTATATAATTTATTTACGCAAATGATAAAAGTAAATTTCACAAACATAACCATAAAAATGTATAACAATTTTGCTTTAGACATAACTGACAAAGAAGAGCAGACAGAAATAATAATAAATCATCATGAAGGAAAGACATTTCACAGAGGAATTAACGAAAATATAAACAGAATAAAAAGAAAATAATATTGGCCATCAATGATAGCAGATGTGATTGAACACATAAATAAATGTAAAATTTGTTTAAAGATTAAATATGACCGCAAACCCATAAAAGAAAAATATTGTGTTACCCCAACACCTTCTAGACCCTTTGAACGACTACAGATTGATGTTTTTCATTACTCCCAGACAAAGATACTTACTATAGTGGATTGTTTCTCTAAACGATTAACCACATTTACTTTAAACACATTGATTGGACTTGAAATTACAAGATATTTGAGAAATTATTTTAATCTCTTTCCAATTCCTTCTACAATCCAAATGGATAACGGCAAAGAATTTGACAACGCATTAATACGAAATTTTCTACAACTATACCAAGTAAACACCCATTACACAACACCAGGCTATTCTAATCCTCAAGGACAGGTTGAACGAACTCATTCGACATTAATAGAACTCCTTAATATTATCAATGAATCAACAAAAGAGAAAATCGCCCTAAAGGAAAAAGTGGAATTAGCCTCTATTGCATTTAACAACACGCTAAAGTCAACCCATAATCTAACTCCAAACGAAATGACCTATGGCAAAATAAAAACACCATTTTTCGATTTTAAAAACCCTAATTTTATATTAAATGAACTTAATGCTAAATATCACGAACAATTGAAAATTATTCATGAAATAATAAAAAGAAGAAATGAAAAAGAAAAAACTGACCGCACCAATTAATTAAATACGTCTCGTGAAGAAACAACTTATATCCCTAAAGAAATATATTTAAAGTCTACGTTGCATAGAAAAGAAAAACCTAAATATATACGCGCAACAAAAGGAAAAGGTTTAACTGCAACTTTAAATAAAACAAAAAGACAAATTAAAATACACCCTAATCGGATTAAAAGAGCTCGCATAATAAAACGATCTGTTACAGAAAATGACTCCAGCATTAATGTACCTGGTAGCAGTACTAACAACTGTAACGCTAGCCTATAAAGAAACAGATCTTACAAAGACAACAGGGATCATCAAAATCCAAACGCAAGCTGAGATGATGACCAACTCTACATACACCTACATGCATTTTATAAATATCAACATTATTGGATATGAACTTAAACAAATCAAAAAAATCTCAAATTATACATGAACTCTTCATTAAGTACACATCTGTTAAACAGAATAAAACTACAATATGATTACGCCAAATCCAAATTCGATTTAAAAGCAAGCACCCCTTCAAGGCAACGCAGAGGGTTAATAAATGGATTAGGATCAGCAATATCTTGGATAACTGGTAATATGGACGCTGATGATAAAGAGAAATGTGATAAAATTATCCAACAAGTTCAGAGTAATGAGTATCACATAGAACATAATATTGAGTCACAAGTAACTGTAAATAAAAAAATCATTGATCAATTTAATAATGATATGAGTATAATAAATCAAAATAACAACAAAATTAAAATAGTTCTCAGTGAAGCAAACTCAATGTTAAATAATGTGGAAATATTTGAACAATACTTTTTAACATACAACACACTCATGCTAATAATAAACAGAATTAACGATATTACTACAAGCTTAGAATTTTGTAAAACCAATGTGCTACACTCTAATATCTTGAATAAGAAAGAGCTCAATTATATTTTGAATAATACAAAAGAGAAACTTATTTCAAATAAATTAGAAATAATATGGGAACTTAGCAAAGTTCATTGTGCAATTGCAAAAGATATGATTACCTACTTTATACAAATACCAAAACTTTCGATTACTCTAGAAACCTTCTTTCTATTATCATATCCAGTCACTAAAGATGGAATAACTAGTACAACCCATACCTATCCTTCCTTTATACTGAAGCATATGGAATTGTACACTAGTAATAAGTGTAAATTAGTTTATAATAATTATTATTGTGAAACAATAGACATTATAAATAATAAATGTATAAATAATTTAGTTAATTCAAAATCATCAGAGCAATGCAAAAGAATAATTATAAAGAAACCAGAGCCTTTTATAAAATATATACCAATTGTAAATCAATATTTAATATTTGAAAAACCAAAAGGCCTCATAACAAATAAATGTACAAATGAAAGTAAATCCATATAATTTCAAAAAACTCAACTTTTACTTTTAGAAAATGGAGAAAGATTAGAAAATAAAACGAATAATATAATGTTTTTTTGAAAGTTTTCCTACCATTATACTGGAAGAACCATTTAAAGAAGTTACTAGCAATATCTAGTTTGAAATAATTCATTCAGCAAATATTAAATCAGAACCTCTTGAAATTCTAGAAATAAATAATTTTAGCAGATATGCTGTAACAATAACCATTGTTTTAGTTATTATAATTAGTATCATTTCAATAATTAGTTATTACTATTGTAAGCAGCATAAAAACAAGAATTATAAAGGTAAACAAAAATTTATTGAAGTAAAGGACACAGAACTTGAAGGTCCAATAATGCCTTTTAACCGGGACGGTTAAAACTTGGGGAAGGAGGTGTTATGTAAGCTGTTATTGTAAACAACCTACCCCTAAGGATAAGATTAGTATATCGATCAGCTTGACAAACATATTTGGAAAGCATTTGTAAAGATATGTAAGTGTCAGCTTTTACTAGTTGAAATATAGATAGATTCGATCACTCATTCAAGACATTTGCTATGTTGGTTTAGTATTCGGTTAGTCTATACAAGATTCTGTAAGATCTTCTTAATAAGTTATTGTATGTTGTAATAGGCCATAGGCCTAAATAAAGTGTTTTTTAAAAAGTAACCTGTGTTACGAAATATTTAACTGACGCTTCTACCCTCACATTGGAATATCTCTTCAAGTCTCTGCAGAGGCACTTGAATCTGGCTCCATCATGAACTCTTTACGTATCTCTTATACCTCGATTACCTCCTTTATATATTTTTTAGGCGGATTATGTGGACTCCTTGTATCATCAGGCACGAGAATGATAATGGAAGGAGCCAAACATACATGTCAGTGGTCCTCGACGTACATTTTTATTTTATCATTTACAATATCGCATAGAATGAGAATTTTATCTTTAGCTGTTCTAGGTTTCAGACTTCACATGTTTTTTGTGAAAACCCAGTCACATTATTTTGTGTTTATAATAGTGTTATTGTCTTTTATAACTAATAATATAATAATATAGGAAAAAGATACAAAAAATTAAAGTAAATCATTTAATATCAACATGTTAGATCAAATTTTATTAAAAACCGAAAAACATTTATCTTTAAAAATAATTTAATATATTATACTAACCAGCAAATAGAACCTCACATAGTGTATTACAAAGTTATAGGTGGAAACAATTAATATTGGGATTAAATTTGCAGACTGATAGTGAGCCAAGCAGAGGATGATTTGGGGCCCCCGGCATCAGGCAGATCGTAGAGGTGAACTGTTTGGTTGCTTATGTTTGTTGTAATGTATGGGTAGTTGGGTATTTGGTTGCTATGTGTTCTGCTATGTAAAAGACTTTTAATGCAATAGAGGCAGTACAAATGTTGGAGAGGATGTAAATAATAAGATGAAACAAGTAAAGTTGAAATAATCCAAGAAAAATAAAACCATTTACGTATAGTTTATACTAACATTAAAAATAAAATGATTGGGATATATCGCAGTTATAGTTAATTGTTTATATATTTTTCATATTTATGGATGATATTATCAATGATTTGTTGATTTTATATGTGTTTATATCTTTCCCCCATTCTGAAGGTTTATGTTCCATATTACAAAGCTATTTGTTATTACGTAACATAATGTAACGATATCTATGATGCAAATACATTATCAATACAAGGATGCTTACACTACTGTGTATGGGTGATATTGTACGGATTGTCCTTGAACTACTCTTACATACCTGTTTAGTCTTCCGCAGGCTGCCTTGGTCTTTTATATCTTTAAAACTGGTAGAAGTATCGAGTTCAAAATATGCCCAGGTTTTAATCTGGCTATAACCTGG
>JBAIZL010000002.1:347296581-347361581 GCA_036971475.1 Prosapia bicincta | reverse complement strand
TATATAAAACGAAGAATTGTCTGCCATAGAGATTTCACATCTCAGACAGCCTGGCTTAAATATTCCTCCACCACATCCAACAACAATACATCCTGCAGAACAACAAACATACAGACAAAATAATTTACTACCACGTAGATGACATTTTATTTTTACACAACGGCTGCAAACGGCAAATGAAACAACTACACACTACATCAACATCATGCACCAAAGCCTAACATTTGTCCTCAAATTATATGACATTAATACAATTAATTATTATTTTATTAATAAAAATAACGTAGTAAGTTCATACAGGATTGCAGATGTGTGACGCCAATTTTACCGCGATTGGTGACAATTTATACCTATTATTTGGCATTACTCCTTAATAACGTATAATTATTAGAACAAGCAAAAATTATTTAATTCGTAGAATAACCAATTCTCTACCTCCAAGGCTAAAGCAATATCTTTCTGTTGTCACCTAAATCTACGTCGTCCAATATATATTTCGCAAGCATGATGCGAGTAAATGGTATTGCGTTTTAAATGATGATTCTAGAACAAATTGTCGTTCAATTAGGTCATCCCTGCTCCAAAAACATTGGATCAAGGTCACTCTAACTTAAGCAGCAGATTAAGTTTAAACGTGTAATATGTGTGTGCTGTTGTGTACTAACCATTGTGAATTTTTTTTTTTAAATAAACATTGCTTTATATGAATCTGGTTTTCTTTTATCATATTTTTACTGGCGTTTGAACAAACTGTTTTGTTAAAGATATGGATATATATTTTTTCGCTTTAAAATTTTATATTACTCTTAATAATTATTAATAATGCAAATTGAATCGCGAGTATTAATTTATTTACTTTCGTTTATAATGACATCATCAGTGAGTTATACCTATTAAAAGCTGATGCCATCAAAGAGTTGAAGACGGCATTGGCTACGAAACGAGCTTCAGTAAATAAATCATTTGATTCATTGTTTTGTAAGCTAAGACAAGTAGCAGAAAAAAATTAGGTCAACTCTTACTGAAGTCAACAAAGGAATCATTTCTTTTAGTTAATTTTTATTTTATAATTTCAATTAACATGTCTAAATTTACATATAAATATATATATATATATATATATATATATATATATATATATATATATAAACAATATTAAGTGACAAAATAGAATTCCTTGCAATTTTAAGATGGACTATTATTTGTGTTTCTGTTACTATTCAGGCAGTTTCTTTTTCGTTTTTAATTTATGAAGCTCATTGTGTCTTAAAACATTTAATTAAATCTACCTCTTGTAATGCTTCACTATTGCAAGAAATCTTCTCTTATAATTTCATTACGTATCTCAAGTAATAGATTTATAGCTATGGGACAGTTGGCTCAATGTTAAAGTACTGGGTTTCAAACATGTAGAGTTATTGAGTTCGAATCCGACAGGAGCATCAAGTTTTTAAAATTTAATTATTGAGTTAATGTTTAAAAGAACTGTATTAACATCAACTATATAATAGGTTTTAAAAATGTATTTAAACGTGGTTGGATGGATAAAAGCGTATTTTATTAAGGGTTGAATATTTGTACAGGATAAATATAAGGAGAATGTGAACTAATAAAAGGAAGAGAAAAAATATAAATAAATAGTTTAAAAAAATATAATTGTAAAATAAAATAGTAGGCCTTTTTAGTTCCCAAAGCAACAAACGCTTAGGCAAGAAGAGCTTCTAAAGGATTACTGTGTTAAGCCTACATGAGAAATTCCTGTGACCAAATATAAAGGTTGCAACTAGCTTCTCTCTTTTCCACATAAGTTAAAATTAAATTTAACAATTTTGAAAAATTAAAAATATGAGGAATTTTAAAACAAAATAAATTTTTATAAAGTGTAAATAAAGTCTAAAATAGAACCCACTTTTGTGACGCCATGTTGATTTAATCACAGAATCAAAATGATGGGTATGCAGTGGTAAATAAAAGAAATGTAAGCACGTATCTAAATTTATGTATGATTTCAAGGAACATATTTCGCGTTAATTAATAAAGAGGTAGTTTAATGACTAACTAAATATGTTGTAGAAATTAAATTCAATTTCAGATTAAAGGTGCAAGAAATGAGACAAAAAAAACGATACAAATTGAATTGAATTTTTCTGGAGTTTATGTTTTTCTAATTTATGTAGGCACCATACATGCCTGCTTCAACTTATAATTGATTGGTTAATATGTCTACTCTAGAAAGTTGTTCAATTCACGATGTAATTTTGTTTTCCCAAATATGTGAGTTTTTTCTTTTGTTTTGTGATATTTTGTTTTCTGAATGATTTCTTTTTATGTGTTTCTTGTTATGAATTAATGTTGGTTTGGCAAAATGACTAGATTGAAAGTTTGTATTTTGGTGCTCAAATATGTGGGTTTCCTCCATTATTTAATATAATAAATAGGGGTGGTTTCTAGTTAATTTTGATTGTATGAAATGTGTTTGTTTTTATGATTTAAATGGTTGAACTATATTTGATTTCATGTTTCTGTTTTTGAATTTGCACGGTGATAAATAATAAATATGCGTGTTGCATTGGGTAAACGCAAGGAGTATAATTGTTGCAACATGCATTGGTTATATCCTTATATTTGTGCTCTTGCTCCTTATCTCTTACAAACACACTTTAGGTTTGCTCCTCCTAAAGATGGACTGGTTGGATGATGTGGTGTCTATATAGTCAGGTGAGATTGCCATAAATTTATGTTATTATATTTCTTATCTCCACAAGGCGTTTAGCGTCGGTCCTAGGTTTATAATTGTAGCAATTTGTGTTTTATCACCAATATTGTTTCTAATTACTTCATAGAACCTTGTAGTTTTGTAGAATACAAACGTATCTTTCTTACCATTTCTATGTTTGATAATGTTCTTTTAGAAATAACTACATGATTGAAATTATAAAAAAACATTTTGCAGGTTACACATGCAGAAGTTGGGAGCCGGCTTCTGAATGGAAAACATGCGCCAACTACCGGAACCGGAAAATCATAATTTATACATATCGGCTTCGTGCGTTTGGCAAAGGTGAGTTGGTGGGTTGCTTATGTTTGCTATAATGTACGAGTTGTTGGATGTTTGGTTGCATTGTGTTCTGCTGTGTAAAGGGTTCCAATGAAAGACAGAAAGTCTCTAAGTTTCTTCTCTAATCGGCGCTTCCATTGTGTAGCCGTAACTTTAACCTTTGTAACGATTGTCACAACATTAACTCACACGCTTAGCCCACTATTATATGGGAGTATACCGGGGAGAAGCCAGGGCACTATTCGCTATTACCAAACGCACGTGTAGTGTGATGTATCCACTGGAAAATGAAATTATGCGTTAAACTAGGGGTGAAAAATCTCCACATGCGCACACTAATATATGTGCACAAGTGCTGCTGCTACACTCGTGTACACAAGAAAGTCTAATGTGTTTACCCAAGCCTAATGCTAGGAAATGTGGCATCGTCATCCATTCCTGGCCTGTAAGTAAAACTAAAAGTCTGTAACTCCTCAATCAAATTTGATTCGTTTAAAGAATCTTGTGGACCAGTAACAGAAGAAATATCAGGGCATTATTCAGTTCTTACATATATTTGAAAAATTCCACTTGCATTAGATAATCTCTTCAAGTTTCTGCAGGAACACTTATATCTGACTAGATCCTGAGCTTGCACAATCTGTTTTCCTTTCTTTTCTTGTATCCAGCTACACCTAGCTCCACAATCCGGCAAGGGCAATGGGTAAGTCAGTAGGTGAAGAGACATGGCACCTCCGTGCCTTCCATTCTCGCATTAGAGAATCTCTTCAAATGTCTGCAGGAACACATAGATCTGGCTAGATCCTGAGCGTGCACAATCTGCTTTGCTTTCTTGCCTTGTATCCAGCTACACCTAGCTCCACAACCCCGCAAGTCTACTGGGTAAATCAGTAGGTGAAGTGACATGGCTCCTCCGCCGCTTCCATTCTCGCATTTCAGGATCTCTTCAAGTCTCTGCAAGAACACTTAGATCTGGCTAGATCCTGAGCGTGCACAACCTGCTTTGCATTCTTTTCTTATATCCAGCTACACCTAGCTCCACAACCCGGCAAGTCTAATGGGTAAGTCAGTAGGTAAAGAGATATGGACCTCCACCCCCTCCATTCTCGCATTGGGTGTCCAGCTACACCTAACTCCGCAACCCCGCTAGTCTAATGGGTAAGTCAGTAGGTGAAGAGACATGGCACCTCCGCCCCTTCCATTCCCGCATTTTAGAATCTCTTCAAGTCTCTGCAGGAACACGTAGATCTGGCTATTCCTGGGCATGCACAATCTGCTTTACCTTGTTGTCTTATGTCCAGCTACATACCACATACTTCCTTCACCCTGCAAGTCTTTTGGGTTTAGTTATGTGAAGAGATATCGCACCTCCGCCGCTTCTATCATCCCATTGGAGGATCTCTTCACGACTCTGCAGGAACATTTAGGTCTGGCTACATCATGAATTCTCTACGTGTCTCTAAAGCCTCGTCTACCTCCTTTATATTTTCTTTTGGGTGGATTCTGTGGATTCGTTGTGTCATCAGGCATGAGAAAGAAAGGGAAGGATCCAATTGTGGTGCGTATGGAATTGGAAATTTATTTTTAGCTGTTCTAGATTCTAGACTTAACATATTGTTTGTGACACACACACACACACACACACACACACACACACACACACACACACACACATACACACACACACACACACACCTAGAAGCCTTGTATAAATAAGCACCACTCAGCTAATTTTCATTTTTGTTACAGGTGACTCCTGAGGACATCTGACCTCGTAAAACTCATTTATTAATAATATTTTAAATTCTATTATTATTACTATTATTATTACTATTAAACTGTTTTGTAAATATGTAAAAAAATTGTATGAACATTATTGAAAAAATAAACAAAATTATATATTTTCTGACATTTTATTTTAAAAGTTCCTCTATGAAAATTATTGAAAAAAAAACAAAATTATATATTTTCTGACGTTTTATTTTAAAAGTTCCTCCTATTGTGTGTTTGATAAGTGATTTTTATTTCATTTGTATCTTGAGGGATGCTGTGAACGTCATTGGTGGTGAAACATTTCTTTATATATGGTAAAAATATGTTTAACCAAAATCATATATAAAGAGGTAAGGCATAGACCACTTTACGTATTATATGCTCCTGATACTTTGAAGCAAAGTTTAGAAGGATTAGATTTATCAAAACTCATCCAAAAGTATTAGCCGAATGAATATGTTATAATCAACAACCTCTTTTCCATTATATTCTCCTGATACTCCGTGGTAAAGAATTTTAAAATTTCACTTACTTAATGTAACAGGTGAATATAAGATGTTAGAAGGTATACGTCAACCTCTTGTAACATTATAAACTCCAGATATTTTGGTGTGTTTTCATAAAGTGTCAAAATGTATCAGGAGCATATAAGATATGAAGAGGTAGGCGGTATTGGTATGCCCCGCCCATTCAACCAACCCAGTAGGTGCTGCCATCTAGTGTTAGAAACATTAACCATATAAAAGCCTTGTAAGTGCTGCTATCTTTACTTGAGTAAACGAACTTTCTATAGTTTGTTAAGAACTACCATAGAAAAATGGAAAATAAATAAAACAATATTTCTGCTGTTATTTTCAAATTTTATTAATATACTGAAAATACATATTATTTACAAATATTTACAGGTTGTAAAATATTTTAAATAGCAGTTAATTTATACAATATTATTAGTTACATAATACATTATTCTAACTTGAAGCTTAAACAAATTTTCCCCTGAAGTAGACGCACGCTGTGCTCAGTTTCTCAACATCGTTCTGGAACAAAAAATATAAATAATTAGCATTTTATTAGACCCACGGTCACCAGGTCCTGCAAGGTGCGGCCACAGGTCCGCTGCTGCGACGCACGAGAGGTTGCAAACAACGCTGAGTCTTTCAGCACTCATCGTGTTGATACGGTTGCCAGGCCCTGCAAGGTGCGGCTACAGGTCCACTGCTATGACACACGAGACGTTCAATCAACGCTGAGCTTTTAGGCAATCATCGTGTTGATACGGTCACCAGGTCCTGCAAGGCGCGGCCACAGGTCCACTACTACGACAAACAAGACGTTGTTAACAACGCTGAGCTTTTAGGAACTCATGGTGTAGATAAGGTCCCCAGGTTCGGCAAGGTTCTGCCACAGGTCCATTGCTGCGACACACAAGACGAGGCAAACAACGCTGAGCCTTTAGGCACTCATCATGTTAATACGATCTCTAGGCCCTGCAAGGTGCTGCCACAGGTCCGCTGCTGCGACATACAAGGAGTGCAAACAACGCTGAGCTTTTAGGCAATCATCGTGTTGATACGGTCACCAGGACCTACAAGGTGCGGCCACAGGTCCACTTCTGCGATATGCATGGATTTGTAAACACTGCTGAGCCTTTAAGCATTTATCTTGGTTACGGACCACCCTAATATCTAGACGAGAAGATGACATCGCGTTGTAAATGTTTACAGGTCCTGCATAGAGTTTAGACGGAATCTAACTCTCGCAGGGGGCTACGAGATAGACCTAAAGGTAGTCTAAGAGATCTCCAAGGTAACGCCATTAGGGAATGCCAGCCGTACATAGAGGCGACGGTGTTTACAGACAGCCAATCACAGAATCAGAATCTAGCGTACGTCAAAGAAATCCACTCTTTGCGGTAAATACAAAATGCCTTCTGTGTATAGTTTTATCTTTGGTGTAAGACAATCTAAAGAAATATCGAGGGAAATGTTTTTGATTCAAGATGTAAAAGTGTCAGCCCATTAAAATTCCTACATTCTTTACATTTCCTTAATTAGTCTTACATCCCAATGCACTAACACCTTCTTCTGATGTACTAGTTGATATATTAATTTCTCGAGCAAGGATCAAGATAAGATAGCTTAGTTAGATTCATAATAAAGCTTGAGGGCTAAAGACGGTGGGAAAACTGTCAGACACGTCCAACATCACATGGGCTTCGCCCCATTGTCTTGATAGAATGTCATTGTCTCAATGATTTTCTAATGGAAATATCTCTATAGTGGGTTTATTATTAAGTAAGTCGGTAAGTGATTAATAAATAAGAATATGTCTTCTGGAATGGTAAATGGAGTTAGACTAATAAATTTTGAAAACTATGTTTGAAAAATCATTATACTTGGAAATAGTTACTGGCACAAACAAACGCTAAGCAGTATTTCTTCTAAGAATAAAACTAATAACAACAGATAAAAATATGACTTTTTCATTCGTTGGGACTCAATTTCCAATAAGGACAACCTTTGCAATGAAAATAGTCAAAGCCTAAGGGCAAACCTTTGAAAAGAAAATTGTGTTTGTTTGGGAAACACAGTATTCAGTCATGGGCAGTAATATGTAGCTTTTAGTAGAGTAAGAGCACCTCGAGATATTAAGATTCAAACATAAAATCAATAAACCATGATGAAAATATTTTCACAAACACATTGTTTACCAGGAAATACTATTGTGATTCTAGTTTAAATTCTATTTTTATTTAAATCACAAATTAATAATATAATATTTAAACTTTTAGAAAGTATTTAACAGTAAGATTTTCATTTAATTTTATCGCAATAAATAAGAAGTAGCATTTGCAGCTACAAGCCTCTATAGCTTTCACTCAATAATAAAATGATTACACATTCACGAAAAATACATTTAGCACAACTAGCTCGTTTCGATAAAAACGAGTCATCATCAATGCTCACAACCTACACTTTACTTTAATACCTCGTTATATAACGCTTGGGAAACGTGCAATGATTGTTAAGATCACGACATCATGGAAACCCGTATGCTTTATTACATCTATATATTTCAATAATTTTAGCATTAAATAGTTTTAATTCAGAAATGTTGCTAAACAATAATTTATAATTCTATATTCCTAATTCATATAAAATAAACTTTTAATATTATTTAATATCTACAATCAGATTTTTCCCTTAGTAAAGGTTTAACGTAAAGCATGTATCGTTCGCGTTGGGATGAGGCGCTTTAACTGTTTAGTTTCCACGGAAAATATTTCTTCTAAAACAATTGGAAACTAAAGAATGACTTCATAACAACAATAGACCTCAACTGAGTCGCTTTGGTAGACCCAAGACCTTTTTCTGCGAAGAGACCTTTCCGGGATTTAGTTTCGCTCTGGAAAACAACAACAGTAGATATGTTATACATTTTAAAACTGTAACTTATCCATTCTTCATCTACAAAACTATATATATATATATAGAAGAATGTTTGTACGTATGTATGCGCCTAAATACCCCATTATCTCACAGACGGTTGGTCTAAGTCTTTTTACATTATTACAGAATATAACATACACATATTTACAGAATCCCTGATACTTTCATAAACATATGTTTAGAGAAAGTTGTTTAAAAAATCTTATAGCCTAAAATTTACATTAGAAATATACACATTTAAAAAAGTTACATTTTATATAGTAGTTAGGGAATTAAATTTTTAAAAAAACAGGGTTTAAACGCAATTACCTAAATATAGAATAACTGGTAACAATTCAATTATGATATCTTTAGCATTTTCTGAGATAATGGCACAAACATAACTGCCAAATAACATGTGTTGCATAGGGAGGTACGTCTCCCCTAGAAAATTATATTTATGTATAAATAGGACTGTTAGAATTGAAGGCCATTGAGTGCAGAGTTCTATTAGGATGTTGCCAAGTAAAATATAGGCCTCAAGAAACTTACATTCAGTTTTAAAGAAAATATAGTTAAATTTATGTAGCAATTTAAACAAATAATGAAACATTAAATTTACTTACTTAATATCGACAGTTTTCAATAATTCCCAGTTATATTAAAATAAACATACATCGCACCACGTTCAGTTATTTACAATTATTTGTGAATCGGAAAACATAACCTTAAACTAGAATAACTCTGGCGACTAAAACAGCTGACTAGTATAATTCATTGTTGGCCTGTTAATTAAACAACGGATGAGAAAGTTGTTTAGCTATGGCAGGATAACGTCGAATAAGAAGGCATCCAGTGTTTCTAAAATAGAAAGATATTGAACTGGCTGTGGATGAACAGAACTGGTTATTTAAATTATTTGCGAGTCGAAAAGTTAACCTTAACCCTCTACTGCCCAAATTATAATTTATATTTAAGAAAAAAAAATATCATACAAATTTAACCAGTATATATTTTTATATTTTTTTAAGTAATCGATTATTTCAAAAGGGGGCTAGGGGGGCTATATGACTTTGATGGCACTTTGGGCTATAAATAGTAAAACTTAAAATGGATGCATTTTTTGTTTTGTAACCTGGGAAAGTGGTGCCATCGGTCTTTTTGGCGATTCAGCTATTTCATACTTAAATCTTGGAAGACTCAAATGTTTTTTTGCAGGCAAATTCAAGGCTTTATAGTTTTTTATACATTAGCCAAGCATTCACAACACACTGGTCCATTGAATGAAAATAATTTTTTTAATACAACTTTTTAGATATAATTTATGTTTGATAAATGCATCTAACACGTCGACTCCACACATAAATTTTTTCATCTTGTTTACAAGATCTATGCTAGGATAGTCAATTTCTATTTTCTTCTTCAATTTTAAGTAATAGAGTGTTAATTTTGCAAATAACTATCATTGTTTGGGTAATTGAGCTGAATCACTTTCGTTCAACTGCCTATTTATTATCAATAAGAAAAATCATAATACCTTGTATTACTCGTTCCATTTTGTTTTGTCTTTCATCAGGATCCATTTCCACTATAGATGATGTAACTCTTTGTAAATTTATTTCTTCAAGTTCTGCTTCACTATCATTGAAGTCTTCATCTTCGGAATTATTTTAATATATTGCTTTCGTAATAGTCTCATCACTCACGAAATCACGCTAGAAAGGCCACTTGTCAACACACACATAATGTATATGAGTGCAGGTTTCTATCGTGACAGGTTACTGGTACATTGCTGCCCACTGTGACTTTGAAGATACAAACCTGTCTTGAACATAATTATCTTGTAAATGTTGCCTTAAAGGGTTAAACTACCACAACATAGGCTACTAAAACAGCTGATCCATTGTTATGTTGTTTTTGTCATGTATTTATTTACTTTATTGTCAACGTCTTGTTGGCGCATTATTACTATAGAAAAGACTTTATCTGTTTTAAAATATTGAGGTTAGTTTGTATGATGGACGTAAGGGTTGTGTGTGTATTAGATGTGCTTTGTTTAGTGTTTAATGTGTGTATGATGAACATTTTATATTCAATGCCTTATCTAATAAATTCATGGTGAATGTATCTGTGCCTTGTGTTGCTGATTCTGTGTCCAAATTTTTGTTTGTAATTGTATTTTTGGGGTGAGAGACTTATTCAAGTCATTTGTTTAAGTCCTAACTCGTTTATATTAAATTCGATGTTTATGGTATTTATTGTGCGTAGGTAAAACCGGTGGTGGATGTAAAAGTGTTGTTTTGCGTCAGAGATTTGTTTGTGCCCGATGCTCTGTTGCTGGCTGTGAGTATGTGCTTTGGTGTATTGGACGGTTTCACCGAGTACTAAATGCAAAGTATCAACGATTATGTTTAATTATTGTTTATATAGGTCAATAAATAAAACCCATACAACAAACTTAACTTTTAATATTTGAGCATTTTAGGATATCAAATATTTTAAAAACTAAACAAATTAAACACATGTATATAATCAATCAAAAAATATAGTCGGGAAATGGGAAAATAATATAAAATTATTTATTGTAAAAATATTATAATATTTTCGTGTACAGATATTAGTAATGACTGAAGTGTGGTTGCCTGGTATCACGCGTTAAGGTTACATTATTGTTTTCATGGAAAGGATCATTGTTCCTAGAATCTAAAGGAAAAAGGTAATTTGATCAGGGTGTATATCCAAATAATTTGTAACTGTTTTTAATTTTTAGTAGCTCTAATTCTTGTGAGTTAAAGCTGATTTTAAATATTGCAGTTTATAGTTATATATTAAGAAAATGACCTGCAAAGTCTTATTAAATTATTGTCTAAAGGTTTATTGAATTGAGATGTATGGGATTTGTGTGCTCGTTAAATAATTACTCTTTTAACTTCAATTAAAGCAAATTACACACATTTTATTTGACCAAAAAAATAATATAAATTACAATCATAATACATATTTCTTAGACATTGCTTCAGTTACTGATTATTGAACATTAATTATTTGACTTACGAATTTTTACGTATAGCAATCAATCAATGGCTGAAAATGGACCTGTATTCGAGTTTGCTTGCTTGCTATTTTCATAATAAAATCTTACAATTTAAGGTGAAAACAAATGCACCAAATGATGCATAAATTACATTTATATACGTGTTCAAAAGTTTAAAGTTCATTAATTTTGTGTTAAACTGTCTAACATTTTAAATTTTGGAATAGTTCACTAAAACTTGAAATCGTCCACTTAGCTGTTTTAACATGTTTTAGCCTTGCATCCTTCTAGTGGGAAAATCTTACAAGATCCTTTCAGTAACTTCAGCGTTCCATCTACGTACTTGGCTACGTACGCTGTCTTCTACATTAAGATAATAACAAATTAATAAAAAATGACTGTTACATTCTAATTTGAAAACTAAACTTTCCTCGCTCTCGGATACGTCCGTTACTTTCTACATTTTGGCTAAAAGAGGATTAAATTATCGTTGCAAGCAGGCCTCCTAACTACCGCGCATCGCATGTGCGCACACATACTTTAATTTACTTTTTTTAAAACTCTTCCCACAGATGCTACTACCAACCAGAGACTTCATTTAAAATATTTCTAATAACTCACAATTTTTTGATATAGTTGCATATTGTCACAATTTTTGAATACATTCTCTTTTGTTTTATGAAATTTCCATTTTATTATGTAACACCATCTAATGTGTGTTACAAATTATATGTTTAATAATAGCATAAACCTGACGTAAATGGATTTAATTTTTACTAGAGTTTACACAAGTTTTCTTGAAATATTTTCACTTTGCTTGTTTCATCTTATTATTTTTATGCTCACAACTATTCATACATTACAGCAAACATCAACTCACCTTCTTGCAGTTTACGGTGCGGGGAGGCTCTGGGGATCACCTAGAGGTTTCCGGGGCGCTTTGGGGAGTGGGACATCCTCTGCATGGCTCACCAATAATCTGAAAATGCAATAACAACATTATTTGTTTCCATCTATAACTTAGTATTACACTATGTGAAGGTTACTTTTATGGTTAGTACCTAAAATAAAATTACTTATAAAGATAAACGTTTTTCTGTTTTTCATAAGATTTTATCGAATGTTGGTATTAAATATTTTACTTAAGATTTTTTAATTACAAATTTTCCCGTTGATAGGCCTTTAATTATACAAAAGCAAGACATTAATATTTATTTCGTTTTCTAAATCTTACACACAACTAAATATAGCATGTAACACATTACGTAAGCATTTCCAATAAAACACTCTGTAGTGTTCTTCTCTGCTTTACATCTAAATACATAGTTTTAGGTTTGTGATTTTTTTGTTCCTAATTTTTATACACTTTTTTTAACACGATGTTTAAGAAATGTCATACACTGGTGTTAAATACTTCTTTTCACACTAAATGGTCCTTCAAAACCAAATGTATTTTGTAACACAAGCAATGTTATTCTTTTGCAGGTTTCCCCAAGAACCTATATCCCAAAGGTCTTAATTCGTTTATATTACATTCGATGTCTATGGTGTTTATTTGTGCATGGGTAAAACTGGTGGTCTGTCTGTGTGTATGTTATTCGGTGTATTGAACGGTTTCTTCGAGTACTAATTTTTGTGTATATAGGTCATTAAGTAAACCCCTTTTATTCAGCTTTATACGTAATTATTTGAGCATTTTGGGTTATGAAATAGTTTAAAAAAATAAACTATTAAAACCCCTATAGAATCAATCAAAAAATATAGTCGGGAAATTCGGCAAATAATATAAAAATATTTATTGTAAAAATATAACAATATTTTCTTGTAAACATGTTAACACGCGTTGAGGTTACATTATTGTTTCCATGGAAAGATTCATTGTTCCTGGAATCTATATTTTTGGCTAGAAAACAGGCAATTTTATCAGGGTGTATATCCAAATTATTTTATGTTTAATAATAACTAAAACCTGACGTAAATGGATTTAATTTTGGCCAGTCTTCGTACCAACACTCTTGGATTATTTTTACCTTAGCTTCATTCATCTTATTATTTTCTTCCTCACCAACATCTGTACTGCTTCTATTGCATTAAAAGCCTTTACATGCAGAACACAATGCAACCCAACACCCAACTATTTGTACACTACAGTAAACATGACCAACCCATCAGCTCACCTTTGCGCTATGCACGATGCTGGGGGGGGGGAGGCTTTCCCAACTCATCCTCTGCTTGACTCACCATTAGTCTGCAATTGCAATAACAACATTAATGGTTTCCATCTCTAACTTAGTATTACACTATGGGAAATTCTCTCTGCAGTTTAGTATCTTAAGGTAAAAGATAGGGTAAACGTTTTTCCTTTTTTAATAAGAATCTATCTACAATTTTGGTAAAAATAGTTTACCTTAGATTTTTTAATCACAACTTAGATAATAACAGTTACAACTTTTCCCGTTAAAATCCCTCGAAATATACAAAAGCAAGACATCAATATTTAATTCGCTTCCTAAATATTACACACAAAGAGATATAACATGAAAGATATTACATAACATTTCCAATAAAACCAACTGAAGTGTTCTTCTCTGTTTTTATATCTAAACATATTGTTTTAGGTTTATGTTTTATCTTTCCTAATTTTTATACACTTTTATAAAAGGGATTTTTGGAAAATGCCCTACTCTAGTGTTAAATAATTATTTCCACACATTATGGTCCTTCAAAATCAAATGTATTTTCTAATGTAAACAATGTTATTCCTTAGCAGGTTTTCCAAAAGCCTATTTTCCAAAGCTTCATGCTTGAAGCAATCATAGCCAATTATTACTTCATCTTTACACACACATGTAACCTATAAAAGTAGCCAATCTAAAATCAAATGTAACAATTTTACATCGTGCGAAAATTTTCTATTATATGACGCTTTTTTGCTATTGTTTCTTTCAATAACTTTATCCAAGTGTTAAAACAGGTTATATGCTAAATTGTCTGTTATCCCAAATACGTATATGATATTGCCAATACTAGCTGGTCAGCTGGTTTGCTGTGTATGTGACTGTGCTACCGTGTCTCTGTGGGCCTGTGTGATTGTGACTGTGAATCTGTGTGTGTCTGTGAATTAAAATCAATGAATTACAAATGGCAACACCAGACTACAAAATTAATTTTGCTTACATATCTAAGGTAAATGCTTGAAGTGTTTAATGAGCAGTAGTCATATAAAGTTAAAATAAAATCTCGCCTAACAAATATTATATCTTTCTTATAGCATCGTTGTTATCTATTTATAAGAAATATTATAAAAACACAAAACCCACAACAAGATATAGTTGTTAATACATAGGCCTACATGTATCGGCAAAACTACAAGTTGTCTTCTTTGTGCGATTTTAGCAGGACAAAGGTACTTGTGTAATTTAAATATTTCTTCCAATGTGGTTATTGTAAAATATCTGCCTTAATAGAAAACAATAAAGGAAAGCCTCTAACTGTCTCAAATATTATAAGCTAATTACACTTGACAACAAACTTTTAGTTTAAAAACTGACAAACTGCAAGAGCACAGTTAAAATCTGACTGCCTGATTCCCTTGCAGTCCAAAGTCTAGATCGTAGCGATAAGAATTTGTTTCTCTAGTTGGCTGAGGCCGCCTCGACATTCTTCCTTACGTTTGTTGACTCTAGACATTACATTAAAGTGAATGTGGCAACACAGTTTGGTTGTATTATAAGTTAGCAGTTCAATTAATTGTCTTATGTTCATAACTGGAAAATCCAATCTGTAAAAAACGTTTAATATATTGAATCATTTCACATTTGAGAAACTGTAGTATAATAATCACTAATTATTCTACCAAAGCCAACAAAAAGTTGATTCGGAATTAATTAAATTTAAGAACATGTTGGAAAGACATCATTGTTATTGTCATTTTTACAAAGTCTGGATGAAATAGATTTTGAACAAAATAACTATTTATTACATTTCCGCCAATGCAGTCGCACTTATTGCACTTTATTTATTGCGGTATTTGTGGTAAACTTTATTGTTTATTTTGCGGTAAATCTAGACAAACCAATAAAGACATTCAAAATTTTATTTACATACAGCTTCATAACCAAGTTATATTTTTGAGACGACAAGGAATAACAAGCCCAATACATTGCTCAGCGCCCCCCCCCTCCAGAATTTCGTTAACGGGGGTCAAGAACATCAACAACAGAGAAACATCAACTCGAGTGTAGTATTCCTACAAATCAGTCAAGTTACCTAAATGCGTGCTTTGTTTTACTGTAGGACGGAAACTCAACAACCTTCTATCCTTATTAAAGGATATTCTTGAAGCTTTATATTATTTTTCATTTAAATATTTTTAACATTTTAATTTGGTATTTAACTAATACTGCTAATACCTCAGGCAAAAATAAAACTAAAAGATGTATTAATAACACTTATTTATTAGTCAATCATGGTATCTAAATTTATATACGACGCATGCGCACTATACGTTTCCAATGGAGGACGACGGGCGTAATTTCTTATTCTCTATAAGGGTGGCAAAGGGGGGTCCTTCGTCGCGCCACTGACACATAGTCTCCGGCGCACGAGAAGAGGCAGGTCAAAACGCTATGGTCATTTCTATAATCATGGTCTAATCCAAAACGTCAGATTTGCAGGAAAGGTTTCATATATGATTTTGGGTTACTTATTATATTACTCATATCTTTTATATTGTGTATAATTAACATTAGGCCTATATAAACGTACACAATTTATATAAATTTGTATATTAAAGGTTAATAAAATATGAAACCTATTATTTGCATAAAGACACAAAATGATTTGATAGTTTATTCACATCGCTAACGCTACTGTTTCCAATAACCAATGCATCACCAAAGCAATGAAAGGGAAATCCTGTTTCTTTCGAACGTAATATTTTAAACATTACATTTAAAAACCTATGATTTTTAAACATTTTTATACCATATACAAATTATAGTTGAAATGCATTAGTTAGGAACTAACCTAGCCATAAAGTAGATAAATCACGAGGTAAAGTAGAAGGAAACTAAACTGAGTAATATCTTGTTTTGAAATATGAATAATATTCAATTATTTTATCCTTATTGAGTAGTTATTTTGGTACTTGAGAAAATAAAAATATTTATATTCGGAAAACTGTTGGTCAATTTAATCATTCAAAGCGTTATACCTAAGGTAAAGGCGTTGCGATGTCTTCATCAGTAACGTTCACTTCACTGGAAGTATGGGTGGTGTCGGTGTCGTCGGATCCGAGGTTCACGATCACACAACAATGCCGTCTCTCCCCCAGTAGAACTCTTCCATGGCTTTAGTGGGATGAACAAAACCTCCCCAGGCATCGGAAGTGATGTTTACGAAACACTTTTTCACCAATTCCTTCAGTATTTCAATGCATATTTCACCTTTGGTATTGTTCTGTCGCACAAAGTATTTTAGCTTAATCCAAGCAGGTTCTATAGCGTTCAAGTCACACATGTAAGGAGGTAAACGTATCACTTGATGCCCGGGTTTTGTAGCCAGTCAAGCCTGTCCTTCTTGAGGCTTGACTTTGATGGAGATTTATCCACTTCCTTGTTATGGTAATCAGCATTTACCACTACCACGGTTTTGTCCAATGGGAAGTTGGGAATTACCTTTTCTTTAATCCACTTTGAAAAATTTTAAACATTTTATGTTTCCGTGGTAATCTCCTGTAGATTAGTCAGCTCAGAAAACCACAAATTGTATAAATACACCACAGACTCGCACCAACACAATACACCTGAGCAACAGTCTTGTTAGTAATTGAAAAATTGCAGCAATGAAAAATGCGCTGACCTAGTGCGAAACACGTCTGCTGAATACATCAGTAAATAGTGTTTTTTGCCAAGATAATGCAAACAAGTGTGATAATATTTTCCGTTTATTCTTGCTTTTTCCACTTAAACCCCATCTCATTCAAGACTCTTAAGGATTTGTCACTCCATTCAAACTTTATTTTCTCCCTTAAAACTGTTAAAATATTTCCAATAGGTGGTACTGTGTTTTTGTCAAGGTAAAAGTCCTGCATTACGTCTAAAATTACACGGCGATCGAACGAGTCCACTGCACAGTTGCGCTGGTCTGGTCGCTTACGTTTATTGGCTGGAGTTGTTAAATTTTCTTAGTTACGGTTTTTATCTTCTCTTCTCATGCATTTTATGGTATCATCTTTCTTTACTCAAATCGTTTCATTATTCATTTCTCATCTTCCGATGTACATATAAACTTGTTTTAACAAATAATAAGTCCAAGATAAAGTAATATTTATTTTACTTTTATACAACTGGACAGAAGAAAATCAATAAAGAAACAAGTTGTGACCGATAAGAGTTGTACGTGTTTAAAGTGATAAAAATCGCAAGACTACATTTTCAGGTTGCACTTGCAGGCGTTTAAAACAGTCATATTTCTGCAATTAAGTCTCTTTTGCAATTAAGTTTAAACTAACTTCCCAATAGAATTTGTTGACCCACATCATTTCATCGACTTATCTTTATGAGCTTATATATCCAGAAAACCTATTATGGCAATATCTACAAATAAGCTTAACATTTAACTACCGTCATCGTTCCTGACCATCAGCGACGGGTTATCCAAAGAAGACAGTGATTCAGGTGCTGTATCTAATGACGAACTATTAGAAGGCATCAAAGAGAATAGGGGAATTGTACAACAGAGTGAAGAAGTAATTGAGCAAAAGATTATGATACCGAATCTCAACGAAGTGCATCAGACGATGAAAATGATTTCGAAAAACTGCAACCTCCAGAAATTTACAAATTTCACTATTTGTATAGATAAATTGTTATAAACAATGTAGAATTTGTCCAGCAACAAAAAATAAAAAGACTAGTTACACTTTGTAAGCTGTCTTTGTACAGCCAATATGTCTACAATGTCCTGGGCCGCTGTGTAAATACTGCTGTCAAAATTGATTTATTATTTGTAATGCCAGTTTCCATAAATAAAGCTTATAATGTGTCAAATGTTATCTTGTATATAAAGTTAAGTGTGTACAATCAGTGAACAGGAAATAATTAGTGTATGTTAATTATCGTGCGATTATAAGTCTTTTTAGCTAAACTGCGCGAAAATCTGTAGGTTTTATTTACTACAGTTGTCAATTAGTAAAAAAAATTTAACTGGTCTCAAAGCTACGTTTACCCTACTAGTCACATTGCAATCAGAATATTCAAAAAAAATTTTTATGAAGTAAATGCAAGATAAATTGTTAAACCACACAATAAATCACACTTAGACATTTCGTGCCTGTGAGCTACAACGGCAGTAGTAATGTGACAGAAATTGCAGGTCACATGTATTGTATAAATGAACCTAAATAACATCTGTGCGAGTGTTGTCAGTTTATATTACGATATCAGGCTGTTTGGTGTAAACAAACATAGGTCCAAGCCAAACAAAGATAAAGGCTCGCAGTCGACAAGTACTCTCGTGGACGAAGGCCCGAAAAACTGACTTTCTGCATTCTATCTTTTCCATCCCATTCTCTCATTTACATACGGCGTAAACGTAAATAATTTATGGTATCTTCCCAACGTCAAAATGGTCGTATAAAGGCGGAAACATTTGTTTCTATCCTCGGCTTTAACCGCTGGTAGTCTATATTTTATTTTATTAATATGTTAATTGAATACATTGGTATTAAATTTTAGTGAATATATATGGCGTAGGCCATATTAAGTGTTACATCTGTTAATACATGTGTTGCAGACTAGTGCTAACATGTTTGCAATGTTACCAAATTGTAACAATATACAGCAAATAATAGTCACTTTTAGATTCTTAAAATTGGATAGTGATTCTATGACAATTAATTTGAAAAGCAAGTTACTTTAAAAAAATAAATACTTTATCTATCCTATAGTATCTAAGAGCACCAAGGGAAAAGTACGAGATGCATTGACCGGAACATTAAGATAAGTTTGGTCTGCCATTAAGTAAACAAACGCGTCAGAATGGCTTTCAGAGTGTCGACTGTTTATGTTTCCATATCAGAATTGTGTCTGTAAATACATAGCATAGTTCCCTCCAAGATAAGGTCGCGAAGCCACAGCTGTATGTCCTTTCCAGCGAACCAACAGTGTATGTTTGAAGGAATTGACAGATGTAATATAATTGGAGTGGTACAGTCTCAAAAACTACCGAGTGTCAATTTTTATGAGATTTTTTGATATTAGGATATTATATTTATTTTCTAATAAGTTCAAGAAATAATTCCGTTCTTAACGATAACACTTGCGTGTTTGCAAACACAAATACCAGTAACCCCATAATTATTTATAAAGTTTTACGAAAGCATGCTAAAATAGCATATTTACAAATTCCTGAAATACTTACATCGAAGACTCTAATGAAACACTTGCCAACAATATCTCAACTCCTCCAAATGAATGACCAAGGTATTAAAGAACTAGCGTCATTTATAGGCCATACAACATCATTTGCATCAATAATAACATTATATATATATTTTTCATCCAAAATACTCAAAAATTGTTTGAAATATATAAATAATGTAGCAAAGAAAGAACACGTGGATATATACTTACATTCTATGAACATAAGGGCAAAACATTTTAAGTACTTATTTAAGGATACATGTATCATAGGTGTTAATATGCCAATTAAACTAGAGAGCACTGCAGGCGGTTTAAGCAATGGTAAATATTTAAAATTCTTTATTTCTACATCTCTGAAGATTATATGTAAGGATATAGTTCTTTCCAATGTACATTGCAGTGTAGCTAGGAATCGAAACGTTTTCGGTAAGGAATGTAATAAATCTATTATATTTATCCTCGATATTCTAGTCCCAAGAGTAACTTTAATGTCTATGGGACTTTCACTCACTTTAAGGTTGCATGAAAAACTGTTTCAAGTACGGTGATCATTGGTAAGGAAACAAATACAGTAGTGCAAGGATAATTCGAGGTAGATGGCACCGAGACACCGTCGGATTACCGAAAACTTGGATTACACGGAAATAGCTTCCTGGACACTAGAAAAAAAACAGGAGTTCTAATGAACCCTAATACTATAATTAAAAATGCACAAAATACGTATGTAGAACTTTATTGATTATAGTACATACATAAATTAATGTTGCTTGGCTCTTCAAGACTACTGTACTGATTCTTGCTTGCGAGGATACTATATGATATGAATACCATACTACGTATCGGCAATTATAGCTAAAAAAAAGCCGATGCCCGTTGTAACCTTTATAATGACGCCCAATAATTTGATCGTAGATAGTCTTTTTGTTCGCCTACCATAAAAATAAAACGAGATTATCAGTAAAATATCAGTAAATCTGAAGTATAGTGAAAAATTACCGTGTTCATCGGTAGTAAATATTTATGATTATCAACGTCTAAAGATTGACTATAAAACGTTTTATAAGCACTTGGTTAGGGTTGCTTAACTGAAGTAATTTTCTATCAACGAAGAATAGAGAATATTCAAATTGAAATATTAAGTTTGTAATTAGGAGTTATTTATTAACTGGTATTGCTAGTGGTAGGATTCGTAAAATATATAACAAAGGAAACAGTTTTGAGGAGTGATTGGGTATTAGCAGACTTTGTTTTGAGATCAGAAACAGCCGAACGAACTAAAATCATTCTGATACTAACTATAAAATGTATGTAACATGTCGACCGAAGAACGAAGAGATTTTTTAAAGTGAAAAAAAATCTACAAAACAGTCATTATCTTTTACGTCTTGTTTTTTTAACAAGAAATACCATCATAGTGACTAATTTCATTCTGTCACTCTGCATAACGCTATTTTACAGCTAGTTTTTGAAGACTGGTTCCTCAGCTATATTCGCCATTGGGGTAGTTGGGAATTAAGTCCTCACAATGCTACTCTCACCTCCCGGGTGAACCAAGGGCAATGCAACAGTGAAGTATGGGCGGGAAACTACCCTAACGACACAGTTGTAAAGAAGAGAGTAAAGCAGGCTGTTCGCTTCATGAGCAACAGTTAATAATGTCCTGAACTTGGGGTGTGCTTCAAGGTCAGTGACTGAATACCCAATCCAAGGTGGAAGGCATCGTGCCGAAGGATGAATGGCTGCAGGGTATATAATGCAGTTGCACACGATCCCCTTGAGGAACCAGACAAAACCTCATTGTATGTTGTCTTGCCAGGGCAGTGGGGGCTCTGCTCTGGTCGACCGTTATTTCCCCCATACTCGTGGGACTTTATTGGACCAAGTAAGTAAAAGAATTCATTTCGAGACTGCACAGACAGTGGGAGCCAATGAGATGGCAAACCGTGAGTCTGTAGCAGATGTGTCAACGGCAACCATCACTGGGGGTGCGGGGGCGGCTGTCAAGCTGCCGACTGCAGAAACCGGTGAAGTGGCTGTAGAGTTGAGCACGCTGTCTAGTACTGGGGCTGCTCTGCGGACCCAGGCAACTGCTAAGTAAGCAGAACGATGATCAAGATCCTCCAAGTGAACCTACAGCATAGCAGGGCGGCGAGTGCTGTCGTGTGTAGGATGCTGGACAGGGGAGAGGTGGACTTGGTTCTCATCCAGGAGCCATGGATTTCTGGAGGACGAATATGCGGGCTAGTGACATCTGGAGGTAAGTTGTTGTACGATAAGGACTCCGGTGTTCCCAGGACGTGTATCCTGGTTAGGAGGGGGTTGAGTGTGTTTGTACTAACGGACTTCTGCTGCAGGGAATTAATAGCAGTGACGGTGGAGCTGCGGGCGGAGGGGAGGATGA
This sequence comes from Prosapia bicincta, assembly GCA_036971475.1. Classification (NCBI taxonomy): domain Eukaryota; kingdom Metazoa; phylum Arthropoda; class Insecta; order Hemiptera; family Cercopidae; genus Prosapia; species Prosapia bicincta. The sequence continues at coordinate 347,339,461 of JBAIZL010000002.1, read as the reverse complement.
AGAGGCTGAACCTTACCACGGCATATCTCCCCTTTGACTACGCGGGGGCTCTACCAACACAAGAGCTGAGGAGGCTGGTCGAGCACTGCGGGGCTGTGGATGAGGAGCTGCTGGTGGGGATGGATGCTAACTCCCATCACACTTCGTGGGGAAGTACAGGTACCAACACTAGAGGTGAGGAACTTTTAGCTTATCTTAGCTCTAAGAATTTACTAGTCTTAAATCAGGGGGAAGAGCCGACGTTTGTCACTAGGGCCAGACAGGAGGTCCTGGACATTACGGTGGCATCGAACCAGACGGCTAGGTATGTACTAAACTGGCATGTGTCGGATGAACCATCTTCTTCTGACCACAGACATATTAGGTATGATATCTCTCTAAATCCAGCCATGCTTCGGCCAACCAGGGATCCAAGAAGAACAGACTGGGACTCCTACAGGAGGGACCTGGGAGTTCGGATTGAGGAGGCTGGATTGGAGTATGGTGGGAGGAGAGAGCTAAAGACTCTGACGCATTGGTTGGCGAGGCTATAGTAGAATCCTTTACTGATAACTGCCGTCTTAGTGAGGGGAGAAAAGTAGGGGATCCGTCATGGTGGAACAAGAAGCTAGCCAAACTTCGGAAGACCACCAGGAGACTCTTTAATAGAGCAAAAAAGAACGGGGAGTGGGACCAGTATAGGAAAACGCTAACCGAATACAACAGGGCAATTAGAGAAGCACGCTGGAAGTCCTGGAAGGAGTTTTGTCAAGAGATTGACAAAACTCGGGAAGGGGCACGACTGCATAAAGTGCTCTCTAAGGACCCAGTTAACCCGGTGGGGATGCTAAGAACCCCACTGGGAAATATAACAAAAACTGCAGGGGAAACTGTGGAAGAATTAATCAGAACTCATTTCCCTTCCAGTACCCTGAGGAAACTAGGGGGAGCAGACACTGAACCAGTTGCCAAACTCTCCACAAGACGTGGTAAGAGGGAGGACTGGGAAGTGGCAAGGAGGATAGTAACTCAACAAAGGGTAAGATGGGCTATTGGCACATTTAAACCCTACAAATCTCCAGGTCCAGATGGGATCTAACCTGTGCTGCTGCAGCAGTGAATGGATTTGCTGGTACTGGTACTTACTAAATTATACAGGCTAAGCAATGCTTTAGGGCATGTGCCGGCAGCCTGGAAAGCTAGTAAGGTGGTCTTTATACCTAAGCCCACCGGTAACCAATCGGAAGGGAAAGGATACAGACCTATTACACTCATGTCCTTTGTTCTTAAGGGACTTGAAAAACTGGTTGATAGGCATATTGGGGGGGGGGGTGCTTTGGCCATAAAACCACTGCATTGGAACCAGTATGCTTATCAACCGGGGAAATCCTGCGAGGGAGCACTCCATCAAGTGGTTGGTAGGATTGAGCAAATGATCGCCAAGAAAGGTTGTGCCATAGGTGCCTTCCTCGACATTGAAGCTGCTTTCAATAACCCCTCGGTGGAGACGATGGTAAGTGGTGCAAGACGTCATGGAGTGGATGCAACCACTTGTGGTTGGATAAGTTCCATGCTAACAAACAGAAGCATTTCTGTAGAGGTGGCCGGGGAGGTCAGAAGGGCGGAGACAAGTCTGGGCTGTGCACGGGGGGGGGGGGGTTCTCTCTCCTCTGTTGTGGTGCCTAGTGGTTGACAACCTTATTGAACTCCTGAATGAACAGGGGTACTTCTGTCTAGGATATGCGGACGACATAGTTGTTTTGATCCTGGGGAGATTCCCTGATACAGTCCTTGAGGTAATCAGAAATCCTCTACGACTGATTGAAGAGTGGTGTAAAAAGGAGAACCTTAGGGTAAATCCAAAAACGACTGCTCTCATTAACTTCACCAGACAGCGAAAAGATCTGACGACCAGGATGCCCCGCTTGTTTGGTGAATACCTTGAGTTTGTGGGGGAGGTGAAGTACCTGGGAGTTACTCTGGACAGGAAACTCACCTGGAACCCACATCTTGAGAGGACAGTTAACAGGGCCAAAAGGGCACTGATGACTGTGAGAAGAATGGTGGGTAATAAATGGGGACTGAAGCCATCAATGATGCACTGGATGTATCTGAGGGTGATAAGACCTATGATTACCTATGGAGCTCTGGTGTGGTGAACAAAGGCCAACCAGGCACAGACGAGAGCTAAACTGAGCTCTATCCAGAGATTGGCCTGTCTGTGCACACTGGGAGCGATGTCAACTACACCAGGTGCAGCAATGGAAGTAATACTTAACCTCCCTCCCCTTGAGCTTGTCCTTAGGGGAGAGGCGAGGCTGGCGGCATGGAGATTGCACAACTCGAGCAACTGGGCTGACCTCCCAGATGTCTCGGGACATATGAGTATCGAGTGCGTGGTCAAAGAACCCGTCTTGGAAATGGGCAGCGACCACATTACTCGAATGTTTGCACCTGACCAGGTCCACCAAACTATGATGGAATGGTCAGGGACATTAACATCGGGAGCTCAGATCTGGTACACAGATGGCTCCAGGATGGACTTCGGCACTGGAGCGGGGGTGTATTGTAAAAACCCAAGGGTAGAACTAGTTTTTTTCCTTGGGGAGGCATACCTCTGTCTTTCAGGCCGAAGTATAGGCTATAAATGCCTGTCTGGGAGAGATAGCGAGAAGGGAAACACACGGGACCCGGATTGCTATTTTCTCCGACAGTCAGGCAGCAATTAAGGCAATAAACGGACACGTGGTCACCTCGGCCATAGTCAGGGAGTGCCTAATTAACCTACAAGCTCTGGCAAGGCACAATCAAATAATGATAGGTTGGGTGCCAGGGCATAGGGGAATACTTGGAAATGAAGCCGCAGATGCGATGGCCAGGGAGGGGTCTTCGACTCCCCTGATTTGACCGGAGCCTGCGGTAGGTATTTCCAAATCCATGGTCAAGATGGCAGTGCGAAGGTGGATGGTTGAAAGACACTGTGAGCACTGGATCAGGGCCGAAGGGATGAGACACAGTAAGCTAACCCTTAGGAAACCTTCCTTGGGGCTGCAGAAGAGTCTCATCTATCTGTCTAGGCAGGAATTGAGGATAGCCACAGGTCTACTCACGGGACACTGTGGACTAAGGAAACATTTGCATAAAATGGGTATCTACAAAGATGAACCAGTGTGCAGATTATGCGGGCAGGAACTGGAGACTGCCACACACATTATTTACAGATGTGTAGTACTTGCTGAGAGGCGCTTCAACCTCTTTGGTGATGGAACGGCTGTGGTGGATGCTGAAGGTAAAACTCTAGTCAGAAAACTCCTAAACCTGGTAAGAGGGAAGGGGTTATTTGACTAGATCAGGGAGGTAAGTACAATATACCTTAAGGTAGCAGTGCTTCGGGCAATTCAAACCCGCTCCCAAGTTAAAAAAAAAAAAAAAAAAGACGAAACAGGCTAAATATTCTGGTTGTTCACCAGCAAGACTCCAGAACAAAAGTGAAATGCTTACAGATTACGACAGCTGATGATAGGAATGAATAATCTAATATTTATGATTGCGCCCAGCTTCCACTTATCTTCCCCTCCAAACATATGGCTAATCACACTTTCCCGCTATTTATTAACAGTGTCTGGAATCGCACTCTCGAAAACTCACACGTGCGTTATCCTTGAATTTCGATGACGAAATTGGAGTCACCCGTTACAAACCCAGAGTATTAATTTACTAGACATTTTTCTTGTATCTTACATTTTCATAAAAATTAACCACCCTTTCTACTTCCGTAGAACCACACCCTCATATTCCCATTAGCTTTTAATGACGGGCTCAGTACCATTAAATCCCCCTAGAGATGATTTTCTAGTCTTTTTTAGGCTTTTACCATTCTAATCCCAATTCATCACTTGCTACTCCCATAGAGCAACACCCGTGCATCCCCACTTTCGCTCGATTACGGTACCGGACTCAGCACAAATCCCCCCCTGAATGATCATTTACTATTGTTTTTTTGCCTTCTGATAATTTTACCACAATTCTAAAAATTCCTACTTCCGTAGATCATTACCCGATCATCTCCACTGACGTCCGATAACAGTACAAGACTCAGCATCATTAAATCCTCCGAGTGATATTTTTTATTGTTTTTTTGGCTTCTGACAATTTTACCAAATTAACCCCTTTTCTACTCCTGTAGAGTTACATCCGTGGATCCCCGTTTAATGTTAATGACGAAATGGACTCCAAAAATACTCCAATTGATAATTTTCTACCTTTATTTTGCCTTCTGAAATTTTTACCCTAAATAACCAGTTGCTACTAGCATAGAGCATCTCCCGTGCATCCTCATTGAAGTTCGATAACTGTAAAAGACTCAACAACATAAAAAACACCCAAGTTATCATTTTTTCTTGTTATTTTGCCTTCTGCCAATGTTACTCCAAATCATACTTTTTCTAGTCCAGTAGAGGCACACCTTTGCATCCCTATTTAATATTGTAGGCGGTATTGGACTCAGCACCCTCCAAAACACTACGATTGATCATTTCCAATTGTTTCTTTGCCTTCTGACAATTGTACCCCAATTCACCCCTATTCTACTCTCGTAGAGCCTCATCCGTGCATTCCCGAATAATATGGAAGACGGTATTGGACTCAGCTACCTCCAAAACACTACAATTGATCATATTCTAGCTTAGTTTTGCCTTCTCACATTTATACTCCAAATCATCATTTGCTACTCCCATAGAGGATCACCCGTGTATACCTATGACATTCGATAATGGTAAAAGACTCAGCAACATTAAAACCCTCCGACTGATCATTTTCTAGTTTTTTTTGCCTTCTTTCATTTATACCCCAAGTCACTCCTTTACAACTCCCATAGAGCCTAACCCTTTCATCCCCGTTTAATTTTGTTCACAGTAGTGGACTGAGCATCCTTAAAAACATCCCAATTGATTATTTCCTAGCTTTTTTTTTGTTCCTATATTTTACTCTAATTGATCCCTTTGCTACTCCTGTAGACTGAACGAAAATATACACTGGCTGCCATATTGATGCCTTAAGGAAATGCTGCCGTATTGATAGTACTTCGGTCAATTTTGTATTTTTTAGATGTTATAAAATTAAAGTACATGGAGTAGTATCATGTTTATTAGAAATAAATTATACACGACGAAAAACATTTATACTCTACTCTTACAAGTGGCTGCCATATGGTTGCAAAATGAAATGCTGCCATATTGATATATATATATATATATATAATATCTTAACTTTTGTTATAATTAAATTTATATTTAAATGTTATTTATTTACCTTACCTATTAATGTTACATCTTCAGGTTTATAAAAGAATTAAAAATCTTATCAATTTTTAAACATCACTTGCATTTATTCTCTTCAATTAACTCTACACATTATTCCAAATTTATATTAATATTGTGCAGTGACAGGCGTGATATCTTAACTAAAATTACAATGACAAAATGTGGACTTCTGAGGCTTTAGATTTCTAATAGAATAACATAGAAAAAAACAGTATTAAATTTTATTTTTGCTCTCGGCGTCGCTATTACGGGAACTTAGCTTTTTAATTAGAAATGGCGAAACTAGAATAATTTTTATAAATTTTGATAAAATTAAAATTTGTTTTGGAACTAAAAGATAGATGTCTGTTGGCTACACTTATATTCAAATATACTTATTGTTCTGAAGAGTCGCTGGACTCCTGGATTTGTTCACTTCAGCGCTGCACTTGACACACAAAAAAACTTACTTTTATATTTCAAAAAAAAACCTTACGTCGCACTTTTCTAAATTTTACTTATAAAAAAAAGTCTTTACTTTATTTAATCCATTTCTCCTTTAACAACACTTCCGTCCTGGTCTATACCAACCTGCCTGCCTTTCCCTGAGACTCTTTCTAAACTTTCGATTATTTAGTTTTTCTTGTGTATGTGTTTGTGTGTGTGTGTGTGAGTGTGTGTGTGTGTGTGTGTGTGTGTGTGTGTGTGTGTATTTGTGTGTGTGAAAGTTTGTGTGAGAGAGAGAGAGAAATTGAGGGAGAGAATTCAAATCAGTGCTATATATCCACCCACCAATACAAACACAAATAAACCTATATCACAAGGCAGTGCAATCTATAATTTCTCACTATGATTTAAGAACGACCCACACTTTTACTAGGTATTTTAGTTTAACCAAATATTTTAATAAAATGTCATTAAATTCGCTAAACTCCTTCAACACTAAATTTAGGGTAATTAATCACTACTGAGTAAAACTGCTCCGAAACTGTTGGAATTTTTTGCTCAGATTATAGAATAGGATGCCCGATATTTTTTATTATAAAATACACAATTTAAACCTTGCCAAGATATAAATTCATGAATTACAAATGGCAACTCCAGGCTACAAAACTACTTTTGCTTACATAGACTACATAAGGTAAATGCTGGCTTCAAGTGCAAAATAAACAGAATAATATAATAAGTTAATATAAAATAACACCCCACAAATACATTATCTTTCTTATAGCACCACTATAGGTTATAATCTATTTATAAGTAATATTATAAAAACAACAAGATATAATTCTCTATACATACATGTTTCGGGAAAACTAAAAGTTGTCTTCTAGGCCAGTAAGATTAAATGCATTCTCAAGAGATACAAGCCTTTGTTGCACCATTGGTGAGGCGTGTTGGATATAGAATCTAAAAAAAATCATTGTGTTAAATCAAAACCTTTGTAAAGGCGTCTTACCTGAAACAGTTTGTTAATAGAAGCCGTAGAAGTATCTAAAGAATGATGTTGCGTTTTATTTATCTATCAAAAATCTCTCATACTCAGCAAATTGGCAATGGAGCCCAATGGGTCTGTGGCCTCTCGTCATGCTACCCAGGACCTCCAAACCACGTGCAGGTAGTAGTCATGCATTGTCGTTGAACCGGGGCAAGGGTAACAAAATTGTAGCCGCAGTAAGAGTTACACCGAATATGCCCGCCATATCAAATATCTATTGAAGCACAAGTACGTTAGTGCAAAGGGCTGTTAATGGGGACTCGTCAAAGCGTCTCCGGGACTCCTGTATATGTTATAATGTCAAAATTATCATGTTCAGGGAAGGTCGGGTGACATCGGCCTTGTTAGTTTTTCCCGTTATAACGTTTTATTTATGAACTTAGAGTAATTGACTTATTTGCCATTCTAACCTTTATGCCTTTACAAAATTACCATTTAATATTTTTGTTTCAAAAATGTTGCGTATAAATTTATATTTAAAATATGTTAAAAACCTCTATTTAGCACAACATGACTGTGTGATACCATCCTCCATAATCTTTAATACCAAAAATGCAAAGGTTTTCAAATTTGCGATAAATAGATATTTCTTTTTTTTCCAACACTCAACACACAAGTTGCCATATATGCAGATGACACCACGTTATCCGCTCAGTCATGAGAACCACATCTATTACACTCAAATTTACAGGACCACCTTACAGTACTAGAATCATGGCTGAGCTACTAGATAGTTAGGGTGAATGTGGCCAAGTGCCAGGCTATGCTTCTTACCAAACGTAAAACACACAAACTCAACACACCAATAAACGTATTATGCGAGGACTTTTACTGGGGGAACCAGGTCCAATCTCTGGGACTCATACTCGACAGAGGCCTGACTTTGGACCCTCACATCACCAACACGTTAAAGAGAGCAAAAATTAGAATAACACAGCTGTATCCTATGCTTAACAGAACAAGAACACTTTCACTACCGGCGGCCACTACTATATACGTATCTATTTTGCTCAGTATACTCACGTACGCTTCATCCGGGGCTATGCAGGCAACTCATGCACACGCAGACTCCAGTTACTTCCAAAACAATCACGAAGGCCCCTAGATGTACAAGATTAACACTGCTTCAGACTGACTTCAAAGCGTCTATCATTAAATAACACCTCTGAAACTTAGCAACAAGGGTCTACAAACGGGCTCATGTACATCCAACATCCACACTCATTTCCTCACTGGGTAGATACACACCTACTCCACCCACGACACACAGACGGCCGCTGTCCATATTTCCCGCTTATCTCTAACCATAATACAAAAAAGACCGATTCTGCTTCACAGCTATGTTCCAGCTGACATTGTGGCACATCCCCAGGATTGTACCTTAGTTCCAACGGAAGTACTAATTTTGACTGCATACCTTTTCAGTTTTGAGTAGGCAGAAAAGAGGTGCATGTCACTTTTGCAATAGACTAACTTACAAGGTATTTGTAAGTGTAACCTGGCAGGGTTTTTTTTCATCACTCTCTTAGCGCGACACTTACCGTACTGTTTCATTTCACTATCTCCTGATTCTCCATGGAAAAAACCATTAATCTTGGTACATAGACAATCAATCCCATTTCCTTCACTCGCGATAGAGATACTAACAGCATCCGAAAGTGATACCTAGGCACCTCGCTAGAGGTTTGTTGCCACGAGGGCAGGGCGGTCTCAGGGGTTCCCAACCAAGACTTACAAAGATATTTAAAAAAAAATAAATTACGTGGAAAAAATGTAAATAACTAGATTAAATTTTTTTAAACTATTGGCACAACCTCGTTCTACATTAAATTTAAACTATTAATCTACGTGATGCGCAAAAATGCTTTGTTTAAACGTTTTAGTCACTATCTACGTGAACATTTTATTCTAACTTGGTACAGCTGCGCAGAAAGTAGCTTCCAAGCAATCCTTAGAGACGCTTAAATTAAACTAATTTTACAACTTCTGACAATGAGTTCAACCACCAACAAATCGACTACACCACGCATTCTATGCGTAGGAACGGCAGTGAAAATATCCTCAAGCAGTTAATATTGACTTAAATGTGTTTTACTTATCCCAGATATTCTAGATCCACCATTCCATGATGAGTTATATAGTCTAGGTGTTGGAGCCCACAGGAGAGCCTACAAATTGTTTGTAAAGTCCATCGTTAACTGAAAGTAAGCATTATTAGGTAAAATTGTAACTAATTCCAGTCAGCCTGCTTCATTAAACTTAGTGAGTTCTCCTATTAAATACCTAAGTTTTAAACTATTAGTCGCCACGTTTTGGACAATGTAATTTATAAAAGAAATCCCATACTCCATGGTTTTAAACTTTACACTGCATCTTAGAAAATGCCCCTGCAAAAAAGTAACTTCTACATACGTGTCAAAGAATGCGTACAGGCAAATAGAAGGGGCAATGCTTGTAGCTTATTAAACAATCTATTTAAGATGTTTTTGTCCTTTAAATAAAAACTATTACAGGTATTCAAACTGTGAATAAAGAGGAATAAAATTGTGTGAATGGGTACACTTCACAATTTACCCGTTAAAAAAATACTACGTACGAAAATAAGTTTTAAGTGGAAGTTGCGAACAAAAAATATTTACTTAGAAACATCTTTATCTGAAAGTGGAAAGACTCGAAAAAGAACGGTCTCTTAAGTTTATTGATGCTGGCCATAACTGGCATACCTAGAACTTTTTTTCTACTTTAAAAAACATTGTGATAGGAGATTGATTTTTGTTCATTTCACTGTAGAGTTGCTGAAGAAGCTGCATCTTTATCCAGCGCAATGGTACTTACTTCTTACTTCAGCCAACGCCCGTCCTTGGCCTCTCAACCATCCGACGCCGTGCCTCCCAGTACAATGTTGCGAGTCCTTCCCTGGACTCCTTGTGAAAGATATCTTTCAGGCCGTCACAAGTGTTAAGATGCTCTGCTGTCCCTTCGTTGTCGGAGCAGAGTGGGCAGATTGGTGTGTCTACCACTTTCATGCGATGCAGGTGTCTCTGTAGGTAGTCTTGTCCAGTGGTCATCCTAAACAAAGCCACGGCTACGCCTCTCGGAAGATCCAGTGGTATGCTTGATTGGATGATCTTTTCCCATTGCTTTCCTGTAGCAGCTTGTTACCTGTCCCGTTTCACGGAGTCGCTGATAGTGCTGTTTATACTCCGACAGACACTGCGGTATGAGAGGGGGAGGATCGGCTGCGCCGTGGAGCAGCCATGCTTGGCCAAACTATCTGCTTTTTCGTTTCCTCTGATGTCACAGTGCCCCAGCACCTATTGTACTGCGATCTGCGTTGTTTTCTGCAACATGCGGAATGTTTTCTGGCAGTTGTTTATTTCCTTCCTCTCTTGTGGCTTTGGGGAGGCGATCGCCTGAATCGCGGATGTTGAATCCCAGAGGAAAACTACCTTCTTGGTGTTGGCCGACAGAAGAATCTCTCTGGCCGCTTCGTCGATGGCAGTCACTTCTTCTTCGAAGTTGGTTCCGTTTTTCCCCACTGCTATTGATTTTTGCCCAATTGAGGAAAAATATCCGGCTCCGCATGCGTCATGCATTGCCTATCCATTTGTGTACACACGCAGCCATTCGTCGGCCGGATACCTCTCGTTGATCCGTTAACCTTCTCTCGTTAACCTTCTGTTAGTACTTTGAGTTCGCAGATTTGGATGTCGGCTTTTCTCAGGCTTACACCAGGTATTGATGTGCACGATGGTATTTCGGTGCTTTCCTTTATATATTTTGTTTTCTTGAAAGGTTGTCGCTCTGAGTCTTCCAATCCATGTCTTCGTCTTATTTCTGCGGCTTTTGCCAGTGATGTGACTTGGGTTTTAAGCCTTTGGTTTGCGCATCTGTATTTCTTCCAGAAGTCATCGTTGGTTCTTAAGGCTCTTTCGAAGAATTTGATAGCAGCCTAGTCCCTGCGAGCGTTAAGGGGCTCAATATCCGTTTGAATCTCTAACGCTGCAATTGGGGTAGACTTCGCAGCACCACATATCAGTCTCAATGCATTGGTTTGGACTGTATTCAGGTCTTTCTTTGCATTATCAGAAGCCGTGTTGTAAGCTTCTGAGCCGTATTCAAGGATTGGGCGCATGTAAGACTTGTATGTAGTAATCAGAACGTCCTGAGTAACACCTCTCTTCGTTCCAGTCAGTCTCTTCATCATATTCAGCCTTTTTGCAGCTTTTGTTACAGCACCCTCTATATGTCCCGACCACTGGAGTTTACTGTCCAGAGCGATACCCAAGTACCTGGTTGATCGCGTTATTGGCACGTTAGTAGTTCCTATTACTACGTGTGGATCGTAAGGTTTAGTTGATAGCGTGAATAACTGTGCCGCGGTCTTGTTTTCGTTAATAATCATATCGTTTTCGGAGCACCATCTTTTGACTCCACTTAATATCTCGTTTATTTTGGTTTCCAAGGAGTTGATGTTGCTGCTGGTCGCTCATATTATCACATCATCTGCGTAACAGAGTACTTCGTTTCCCGGGTTATTTACCTTAATATTGCAGATTAAATCATTCATGTAAAAGTTGAAAAGAGTACACCTGCTGACCGCTCCCTGCGGGAGTCCCCTTCTCTGTTGACGGAACTGAGAACGTCTGTTTCCATAGCGGACCTTTATAAACCGTTGGCTCAAAAATTGATTTGTCCAGTTCAACATGTTTCCTGCCACTCCGTAGTTGGCAATTTTGTTATAGAGGAGTTTTCTGCTAACTGTGTCGTAAGCTCCCCGGAAGTCAATAAAACACGCAAGGGTGGACATTTTTCGGTGAAAGCCATCCTTCACGCACTGGGAGAGCTTATTGACTTGGTCAGTAGTGGATTTGTGTTTTCTAAAACCAGCCTGTTCTTCACGAATTATATTAGTTCTCTCTATATAGGACTCCATCCTGTGGTTGGCCATCCTTTCCATAACTTTGCAGGTAACAGAAGTAAGAGTGATCGGTCTATAACTGCTTAATTTCTCGGGATCCTTTCCCTTCCTAAACACGGGTACCACTACCACCTTCTTCCACGTGTCTGGGATACCGATGCACAAGCTCTCATTCATACTACGCGATTTATGCCTGATAGAGGCGTCCTTTTGCTGGCCCCGAAAAGGGCGATTCGTCTTCTTCTTCTTTTAGGTTGTGGCACGGTTATAGACGAAGAGCTGTAGTTCATTTAGCATTACCCAGGGTACACCGCGTGGAGGCGAACGACTTTGTACCCCAGCGCAATGGTAATTATTTGACTTTAAGAACTTCTTCAATAAAGCTGTACAGAGAGTAGGTTTTGCATGTGGGAAATGGTGCACTTTACAAAGAACACGTTAAAACAATTATCAGTTACAATTATCACTTACAATTATCACTTAATGACGTTTTAAGTTAAAGTTAAGAATAAGAAATATTTTTAGTCAGAAACATAAAAACACTTCATGTGGAAGTGAAAAAGACCCGGTGTTCGAAAAGGAACTTTCCAGTGAACTTGACGCTAATGGAGAAGTTGAAATAGGTTTATTGGTAAAACGATAATGCCACATGCTTCACTGTCTGTAAGCTGTATGCTGCCTTATAGGGCATGTAAACACCATTACATGGCTAGGAAGTAATAATTCTACATGTACATTGAAACCAACTACCATTTAAACACTCTTTATCTACGGGAATAAAGGGTTATACCAGCAAAGCTCTGAGACTTCACACAAAGACAAAGAAGTTAGATTACAAGATTACGTTTTCTACAAGAAAATTTAATCTAAAAAAAGGGAATTTACACAAAAATGTAATATACGAGTACATAATCTACAAGAAAAAGCAATCTACAAGAAAAAGTAATCTACAAGTAAGTGTTGTCTACAATAAAAGGTTATCTACAAGAAAAGGTTATCTACAAGAAAAGGTAATTTATAAGAACGTGTAATACAAAAGTAATCACGAATGATATTTTTAGTCGAGATGTGTAAAGCCGCAGCATTATAAAAAAATAGCAACGAACAGAAAAGCCTTATTGTAAAACAAAAGATAAGAAAGCGACGACTGAAAAGTGTACAAAATTTCACAAGATGTAAATTGATAAAATTTACTGAAATACATGTTGGTAAAATATATATTTACACAATAACTCGTCACAAGTGTACAATATATACGCCCTTGGCAGTAAGGCAGTTCTATGCAGTAAAGCAGTTCTCATTAGAGAATACTATTGTGTTATAAAAGTACTCTTGCTATAGTAGGGCGAGGAACAGCACACAGCGTTAATTCCATTATTCTTTATTGATTTGTCTTAAAGCTTATACTTTACCGTCTTATTATTCGATTACGAATTGTTAAACATTTTTGAACTAATAAATTGTTTTGTACACACTAAACAATTATCAATACTGCGAAGTCTCAAGGTCCGTGACGTCGTCTCTTTAAATTGTGTTGCAGCCTCTAAGTGAGAACATTTTATTATCTGTGTTTGTAAGTGAGGCCAAGCAGGGATCTCCTCTTTGCACGAAGGAATATCGGATGAACTCAACACTTCGCTTTAAGCAAGACAGAAGACGATGGAAAGAAATTTTAGCCAATAATGTCCTGAATTTTTAAATAAATGCTTGAGTTTTTTCAATGCGTTACTCAGTTATTGATTACTTTTTGGCAAAATCAAGACCGCTAACGATAAATTCTAAGAAAAAATGATTTTTATCAAGTTCGCTAAATTTCTTTAACAAGGAACCAATGCGTTGTTAAAATTCAGGTTGTCTCGACAAAATACATCCCACAATGCTAAGTCTAAACCCAAAAGAACCTATCGGAGTAAATGTCAAGCTAGACACATTTACTTTATAGTATAATAAATTTACCTTCTCCATTCACTTGAGTTCAAGTTCTTCTATTTTCCAAGTGTAAACGTCTACAGGCGCTCCGTCATTTTCCTTTCCAGAGTAAAACTGTAGATCCAGCTTGCGGCACGTGTAAACCTCTATTAGTTCCTGCGTGAATCCTCATCTGAAACAAATAATTTCATTTAGGCTAAACAACAATTTTCCTCTAAATTTAGAAGTTATGTTTATATCGTTATCAATGTAAATTCCTATAAATATAGAAATTGACTATATGCTAAATGCATATATTTAATACCTATGTACAGTTAGGAACTATGTGGTAAAATTTAAATATAAACTACAAACAATAATAAATATAAAAAAATCTAATAATTTTTTAAAATCTTAATTCTTTAACTGGACTAAAATCCGAACTTACTGATATTTGTCAGCAAGTTATAACTTATTTTCCGGTTATAAGGAAAGATTGCACTCTATTTTGTGTTATAATGCATTTCCTTAAGGGAATTAGATTTTGTACAATAATCTATAAGCCTGATACTATTGAATATTGTTATTTTTATAATAAATATTGTAAGTTATTAGGTTGAAAGAAGAGATTTGTCAGAATCAAGGTATGCAACTGAGCGGTATTTGTAAAAAAATCTGGAAAGGTTATATACAAGTATTTCTGAAAGTAGACTAACCAACAAACTCTCTCTCTCTCTCTCTATCTCTCACACACACACACACACACACACACACCCACACACTGTTGAACGTCCTTGTCTGGAACCACACTAGAAATAAGGTTGTTGTTTCTAGGTACCAGGCAATAGGTCGGTTGACCATCTTCTCCAGTAGTTTGCATAAGCAGCTGGCCAGAGAGAGATGGTTTTGTAACTGCTGGGATTAGATTTGACCTCTCTTTGTTTTAAATGAGGAATTATTGTCGCTTCTAACCGTGCATCGGGAAAATCATGCTCCTCGATTATGCGGTTGTATATACGAAGGAGAACTATTTTTGCCAACGGGGGAAGATGATTAATCTTGGAGTGTACAGTATAATCCAAACCTGGATCTGAATCCTTCGTTGACGAGAGAGCTGACTCTAGTTCGACAAGAGAGAAATGGATATTCAAACAAAAATCTCCAGAGAATCCAACAGTAAAAGGTAAGGTTTCCTGTGTTACGATTGTACACCTGGAAAGAGCCCTTGTATGCAGAAGATGAAGAATAATTTAAAATCGATAAATTGCACATTGGCAATTTCCTCACAGTTCGTGGTCAATACTCCATCCGTATACCTTATTGAAGTAATTGCATTGTAATGGAAGTGCCACAGACCTTGTCTGGGACCACACTGATCGTTAGAAAGAAGTTTGTTTGTTTCTAGGTACCAGACAAGACATCGGTTGACCATCTTCTCCAGTAGTTTGCATAAGCAGCTGGTCAGAGAGAGATGGGTCTGTAACTGCTGGGATTAGTTTTGTCCTTTCCTTGTTTTAAAAGAGGAATTATTATCGCTTCTAACCGTGCATCAGGAAAATCGTGCTCTTTGAATATACGATTGTATTGGCAATTTCCTCACAATCCGTGGTCAAAACTCGATCCCGATACCTTAATGAAATTAATGGCATCGGAAAGGAAGTGCCACGAAAGAAGGTATCGTAATTTTTTCCATGTAGATGGAGCTGTAGTTCTTGTACTTGTGCTAACGCACTGTGACCATTATTCTCGTTTACATTGCCTGAATAATCTCCGTGTTTTCGCAAGGAAGATTTTATATTTTACCAGGTTTTTACTCGTTGGATGTCTTTTGCACTTGTTCAAAGCTTTTCCTCGTACACGAAGGATTTATCATTTTACCAGGAAACAGGTGGGCGTCGTGGTTTGGATGAGTTTTTAGGCAGCAATCAAAACAGTTTTTGTAAATGAATTGATAATGTCATCAATGGGAGCCAGGTCATCCACGTCCAGTGGTTCTAGATCTTGTGAAAATTGCACAAATAAAAAATTTTAAAACTCTTTAGTAAATTTGTAGATTCAATTATCTTTCTTTTCTACAAAACAACAAACTTTTATTGAAATTTTTATTTTTTAATGAGGCTTTTATCTAATTTACCGTAGTGAATTCGTAATAGTACATTCATAATTTCACATTAAATAATAACTGGAAAACACATCATTTTACCCAGAAAACTAAAAATAACATAATTTTGCTTAAAAATCGAAATTATATTAGAGAATCACACATATTTAATATATCAAGATTAACTCACAAAATCACAAGTATTTAAATATCATATTTATATCAGAAACGTTTACATTTGTAATCAAATAACTAACCTGAAAATCTTCTTATTCTTTCTTTGTATGTTGCCAAAACAATAACTTATTTCCCTGAATTTATAATAACATTCAATTTCGTTTGACATGGTTATTACTTTAAGGATGATTATCCCTATTTCCTATATAATTATAAACCCTTAATGAAATTACTTTCTAAAAAATATTTAAGAGCTCTGGATACTAAACAAAAGGTTCAGGCAAAATTATTTTTTATCTTAACAGTGAATTTATTTTTCAAAACAGATTAAGTTAAGCATGATTATAATTCATTTCAAAATCCTTATTTAAAGTACATAACAATTATTTGAAACAATTTATTCATGTTGCCTGACATTTCTGCAAGACCCTAAATTTTGTTTATTTCTAACTGGCTTTGTAATATTGGATTTACAACTGATTTAACAACTTCCCTAATTCCTATCAAACAACTAACCATTTCATTTTTAAATTACAAGAAACTAATTAGATACAAATTTTCTATAACCACATTTATTTCTAAATCAAAAACCCTCTAGACATAATAATTATTTTATATAAACAAATTTCCATCAGTTTAGTTCCCTAGAAGTAGCACAATTATATATGTTAAGGTTCCTCTTGTATTCCTGACATTTTTGTAAAACCCCCTTTGTTTATTTACTTCTTAATTTGCAACATTTTACAAACATTTTTACTTGTTTTAATTTCTGTACTTATTCAAAATAAATTATCTTTATTTAAGGTTGAAGTGATTATCTCAAATTTTGACTATTTCTAAACGTTTCTTTACATCTGACTAGTTTAATACCGCATCTTGGTTTTATGACGTAAACCAGTATGGCCTCGTATTTATCTCGGCGTTTATTCGTTCTAACAAGATAAATCCACTATACTCAAAAACATACTTTCATGAAAACTGACGTCAAAAGAAGTTTGTTTATTTCCCATTTTAACCTCAAATAATTAAACTTTATACTTATTTGAAAGAAATAAGAAAGCTCTTACCTTTTATAACTGGAGCAGGTTCGAGCGTCATTGTAAATCTTGGTACTAGTTTGGTGCAAACCTCCCAGGTTGTTTTGGTTGATCTACTTTGTTATCCGATTGAGTCTTCCCTCTGTATTATTTTTAGTTGGTTCTTCACTGGTTTGCGAGTTACCGCAAATTTATTTTTTAAAATTCGAAAGTTCTTTATTTATTACAACTTAATAATTTCACTGTCTTTATATTTTTTTATTTATGACTATTTATTCCCGACTTTTGGCCTAAATTTAAGAATTTGGATTTCTTTAGAATTTTCTTGACCCGACAATTTAAAAATTTTAAATTTAATCATAACCTGAAAGTTAGTCACTGCTCTGATTCTACATTCGAAATACAAATATCACTTCCTTTTTTTACTGACTTCAATATTTAGAAAACGCAACCCAATTCCATGTTAAAAAGACCACATTTGTAGAGTAAAATCGCTAAAAGGGTTGGGAAACTCACATATTAGGCTTCTAGGCTAACACTACAAACGAACTTAGGCCTAATGATTCCTCTACAATTTAATTTAAAAAAGCGCAGCGAGTTCGAAACGACTGTCCGGGTTAACTACTCATACCACGCTAAAAACTGCCTTCGTTGTCTTCGGCTTCCCTCTTTGACTACCCCTCCTCTGGTGCTGGGGCTTCCTCCAATCACTAAATTCTCAAGATACAGGGTGACCTATCATACGATATAATCTTGCTGCTATTTTCTAATGCCAATGGTCTTTCTAGCTCCATGTTCACTAACTTTCACTGTTTATATTCTACTTCTCTTCCAAATGAACAAAATTATCGCTTCTTTAGAATGGTTTTTCTTTACACATTCTAGTTATTAGGTATTTGAATAATGGCATGATATCTCTAATTAAATCCTGTTTTTTATAAAGATAAAAATTTTATTTTTAAACTTAAATTTATGTATATATACTTAGAATAATGTATTAGATAAAAAAAAGTCAACACAGCAATAATACAAAACGACGAAGTTATATTTCTTGATAAAAAACGTCGTCGTGTTCTGTTGGCGATTATTTTCGCATTTTAAGGCTCTGCTTCATTTACTTTGATTGAAATGTTTGCTGTAATTTTGAAGTTATGGTTTGATGTTTTACTGGATTTTTCTGCTTGGTCGGCCCTTTTTTACTGGTCGGCTCTACTTTTATTCATTAAAATTTTGTTTCACTGTTTCTTCGTCGTCTTCTTCCGCACATCCCGGGAGGAAATCTTTCTGTCAATGTTTTATATCTCGTAAGAATATATAGAATATTAGTCGTTGAATGCTGTTAAACCTCAGTAACGCCAGTTCTGTTGTACTTAGGTTTGTTAAAATCTTCCGTTATTTTTTTGCTACAATCCCATTTTGCAAACGGCGTAGTCCCGTTCCCCGGGATGTACGTATGCGGTGCACTGACGCGGGTTGGTTACATCCCATAAAGGGGTCCTTGTCAATGTAGCGATCTTTGTAGCGGTCCTTGAAAACATTTTGTGGCGAAGCACAGCCATAAACGATTATCTTTTAGGTATTCTTCTGGGAAAATTCCCAGTCCGCAAGTATATTTACTTCTAAGGAAAGTTCTGCACTATTTACCTCAAAATCAGTGGTTCTAAACCCTAGAGGTCCGCGAGCAATGTCTTAGGGGTTCGAGAGATGTCACTGAAATTGAAATATATTTTTATATAACACGTTCGCTGAGACTGTATCCGTAACAACGGGCTTCATGAAAAATAAATATAGGAACCGGCTTGATATGCAGTATGACGTCAGAGTAAAAGTGACAAGTATGGGAACTAATATTTCTCCAAAATCATGAACCCAAAGGACAGATTCAACTCATCTCACTACTATTGTTGTTAAGTTGTGAGAATATGTAAATTGCATTTTATAACAATTTTGAATAATTAATATTATTATTATACCGTTTATATTTTTTCTCTGTTTATCGCGAAAAAACAAACTTGTATTACTTTTTTTTATTTCATTAACTCCTTGTTCTAAAAAACAAAATAATATAAAGAGGATTAAAAAAATTCCGCCTGGATCTACGAATTGTAACACGTGATAGTTTTATATTATGTATCTAAAAATAAAAATAAAGCACTTCTTGAATGTACTTGTAATAAACTTGTGGTAGCGTCAAATTTTACGTGTAATCTACAATTTAAGTCTAAGAATTTGAGGGGTCCTTGTCAATGTAGCGATCTATGTAGGGATCCTTGAAAACATTTTGTGGCGAAACACTGCCATAAACGATTATCTTTTAGGTATTCTTGTTGAGCAAAAAATTAGACAACATTTTGCGTTAAGGTTCTGATATCTGCTACAAGTAGATATATATTTTTATTTCCTATCTAAACGCTTATATTAAATGCTTATTTAAACGCAAGAAGCGGAATAACAATAGGTTTTTCACAATTTACAACATTTATAAGGTTTTGAAAAAGTAAAAATTATCAAAATTTTCCTTACGATATACATTCCAATGAAAAACAGCTGAGTATTATTTGTAAAAAAACATTTTACAAAACTCATTTACAAAAAATATTGTTTATAGGAAAATTTGTCATGAAAAACTTGAATTATATTACATTTAATTTGTATAAAAATAAAATTATACAAAAATGTAAAATTGGTTTAAATATAAATATTAACATTTGCCCCTACATGCACCTAGTAAATGTTATTTATTCCAAATATCCGCTTTTAACCATTTCCACAATATGAATTTCATATACTTGAGTATTAGATTTTTTGTCTAAATAGAGAATTATAAATGCAAGGTATATTAAACATTGAAAAGTTTTGTGATTAAGAAGTGCAGGATATCCAGAGTTTAAGGGCGTATGTGACGTTTTAATGTGCAAGGCTGGAGCTAGCTTTATTCCCTTAAGACACCTTTAGGCAACAAACCCTAACCGATATGTTCTAACGTGCATGCAAGAATTTCCTGAATAAGTAATTAGGTAACATTTTCAGTGTATAAATGTATTGATAAAGTAAAGCTTACTCAAGAAAACCTTTCTCTTTATTCGGCGCAAGACTCCAGACTTTATCGGAAGCCGGTAATTTATTAGATTTTATTGTTATTATTAATATTACTGAAAACATTCAATAAATCATTGACATTACGGAAATTAGTTTTGCCTGTGACGAAATCCCCACAAATTGTCAGTAATGGGCAATGTTTTGTGACTTTATGGAAACATTGGACTTAGAACGTGTAGTGCACAAATTTTACTTTGTGAAGGACGATAGATTTACTTCAAGTAAGAAAAGAAACTTATTACTTCAAATAAGAAAAGTAAACCGCGTAAATTTAAACATCATCCCCATTTATTCACCAAATACAACGGATAAAATTCACTTTCGCCGCCCACCTCTGCTATTAACTAACATTTTACTTAGCATAAAATAATTTACAAAATAATTTAGACTTATTTAGGAATCAAAACAAAAAGTAATTTTTAAATGACCAACATACAATTTAATGTATTGTTTTATTTTATTAGGTAATTTTGTACTTTGCTCACCTGAAATGACCCTGTTCTTCAAGAGATTTGGAAATGGTTGTGTCAAAAGGGTAATTTCGAAGATTGGTCGAGACAAGGAGCATGTAAGCGGGTAGACATTCATCTCAGCAGTCTGTGAATAGAAAATAAATATTAAAAATAAATTTAAATGCGGATCTTCAGCTTTTTAATGCACATCTATGTAATGGTTTTAAATGCTCGTGTAGAAGTTTTTTTTTAATGTATGCAAAATCTAAACCTTTTTTAGTCATGTTTCGGGTAAACCTTTGGGTGTTCCCACCTTATTAATAGAAATGTAGCGGGAGTTTTGTTCAATAAAACTAAATAACGCATTTTTTTCAGTTTTTAATGTAAGATTGAAAACTGTTTTGCTCTAGTTTTAGTTTAGTAATTTGAGGCATGTAAGCTATTTAACATCCATTAGCAAAAGCCTTTGTATCGAAGCACTTGGGCTATTTCACCTTGTGTCCCTTCCCATGTAGAACCGGGTTTCCCTCCGTCATAATTGCCTCCTACCTCCCAACAATTGAAGACATGTTAGCTATTTATCATCCATTAGTCAAAGCGTTTGTATCGATGCACTTGGGCTATCTCCCCTCTCATGTAGAACCGGGTTTCCCTCCGTCACAGTTGCCTCTTACCTCCAAACATTTCCTTCCACCCTTACTATTCTTATATTCCTCCCTTTATCCATTCATTTTAACTGCTTTGTTCCTCTTCACTGGTTTCAGGTAATGCAAGTCTAGTCTAAAAGTATATAAAAGTTGAATGTAAGGAAATATGTCAAACATTTAGCTTAGAATTTAATCCTAAAGTAAAAGGTTTCACAGATATTGTCCATGCAAACATAGATCCTAATTTGGCTTGGTACTTTTCTTAGAATATTTAAAAGTATTTTATATCTCCCTTTAAATATTTTTTTAAAATTAAAATTCATTAATAATATATTAAATTTGAAATGCTGTAATTTATGTGACTTTTAGTGTGGTAGTCATGTTTTCGGCGATAAAAACTGCCGGTTTCTTATGTAGAAGACTTTTCTCCTATTTCTCGGTTTTCTGCATTTACCTCATGATTACTTTCCCATTTTGTACAATCTTTTTCACTTCGTTATAATTGACGTTTCATTGTCTCTTACTACTAAAAATGTCTTCTACTGGTAATTTTATATAGAATACAGTTTTATTTAAGAATTAATCAAGTTTTCAATTATTTTCAAGCATTTATCATTTCCCTTTCAC
Organism: Prosapia bicincta; assembly: GCA_036971475.1. Classification (NCBI taxonomy): domain Eukaryota; kingdom Metazoa; phylum Arthropoda; class Insecta; order Hemiptera; family Cercopidae; genus Prosapia; species Prosapia bicincta. Next base: position 347,317,715 of record JBAIZL010000002.1, on the reverse strand, counting down.
CAAGTATTCTTCTCACTACATACTCTCGACAAATATTTCTTTCTTGTAGGTCTCTTTATACACGTTTCTACAAATACTTATTTTGTCTCATATTCTGAAAAGAGTGTCTCTGGAAGACGAAAACACATTTTATTACTACGAAACAGTCTTTGTCTCTGTTTTCCGTTTCTTCCTTTTCTTCTTCCCACTTTTTCCATCCCTTACTGTTTCTTTCTCTCTCCTTAATCTCTCGCCTTCTCTCCTCTTTTTACTCAGTATTTCCGTCTCTGTCTTTCCCTTCAATGCTTCTTTCTGCTACCCTGTCTTTCTCTCTCCCTCTCACTCTCTCTCTCTCTCTCTCACACACATTAATATCGGTGTTAAATTTTATCTTCATCAATAGGACGAAGATGGCTCTCTTAAAAGCGAATTATTTGTGCCATATTGTCTGATGTGAGATGTTTGTAGTATAACAGCCAAATATAATATAACAAGACTTCCAATTTAATAAAACTAAAATAAACGAAGTGGAAATTTTGTTGTAAATAAAGAAATGTGCACAGGAAGACAAATATTTAGTTTGATTTGTTGGAATACGTGAAGAGCATGTGGAGCTCTTCGTCAGGGAAGTGAAACACGGACATTGCTGTGAGGGCTTTATCATTGTATTGAAGGGATACAAGGGCTGGAGATGGCATGATGGTTACCCGTAATTTTATCGTATATACAGAGAGGACAGGTGGAGGAATTTGCGAAGTCCAATCGATGTTGGGACCGTTTTATATAGCTTAATGAAGCTGGTTAACGTAAAAGGAGACTTCCTTGAAAAGGTTTATAGCCAGGTTAAGCGTTTTTGTCTGCTTAATCCATTATAAAACAATCATTTTTCTGCGTAAAAGTTGGAATATTGTTTCCTTGCATCTTGCGACGGCATCGTCTTTTTTTGAGGTAATAGAAATAGACCGAAACTCTGAAGTAGAAAGAAAGACCAATTTACTTGTATCGATGATAGCTGAAAGCCTCTCTGAGGCATAACAAATGGCTGAAACGTCGCCTTAAAGTGGTAAACCTTCTGGAAACAAGGCTTCGACGAAGGTTGCATAGAATCCAGCTCCGCTGGTCTCTACCGCGGTAGATCCGTCCTTGCAATTTTAGGTCCATTCGACGTCAGGGTAGTTGTTAGCCAGTGTTTCTAATGTAGTTGACTTCAAGAGATAGTGCAGTGTTCTGCTTGGCAGAACCGGGTTTACAGAAATATCTGGCTTCTCCCGTGGGATATGAGGGCATCAAAAGTGATGTCACTCACTCTGATTGGTATAAGACTTCTACAGAACGAGAGCTTTTGCTTGTGAGTTATTTTGAGTTTCAAGCCGGACATTGGCAGAGCGCTACGTTCTCCCGAGGTTTCCGACCCAGAATGAACTTTCAAAAAATTGTCGTAATAATTAAATTATTATGTAATTATAAAACTTACACAAATATTTATATCACTGTACCCAAATAAAAACGTACAAAAATTAAGCAAACATTACATTTACATTACCGTGGTTTACCGAAGACATATTGAGTCATATTTAGTTAGACTAAAAGCAAACATATGAAGCATAAAATCATTTCGAGTCTTAGTAAGTTTTAATCAAATTAATTATCAGTATTTTAGTTATAACAAAATACATCCCAGACACCTAGACGGTGTATGACGCCAATCACAAATAAACCATTGGGAAAGTCAGGTTAGGCCTAAAAACTAATAGGTATACTTAATGTCGACATTAACTCGCCCGAAGGTCAGCATATCTACTTCATGTAGGCCTAAGCTTTGGTTAAACGGTACGTTTCCAAGGTTTCTACCTTCTTGATGGAAATGTAAATATTGTACTGTGCATATTATTATACTTCTTTAGGTGTGAGAATAGAAGAACCTAATTACAGATAGAAATCGTAATTTCCCTAATACGCACCATCCTGAATCCTAATCACTTTGGTTTCGCAGATTCTGTTGCGAATATAGGTCGAATATAAAAGAGTAAATTCAAAAGTAAATGGTTAAACTAGTTAGTTATTCTCTATATAGTGCAAGTTTAAAACTGATAATTTTGTTTATTTTTTAGTCCTAAAAACATGATTTCAGAGATAATACTCTGTCCTCTATTCTATGGTTCCTCCATTGCTTTATGTTTTATATTCAAACACTCTACTTTTCGATTTAAGACTATCATAAATTCGGAGGATGTACAATGGATTTTCTGTATGATAGGATTTATTCTTTTAAAAATACCTCATATTAGTTATATTTAATATATACATTTTAATTGGAGCTCCCGAGGGATTTGAGAGAACCTAAAGCCTATGCATCCATGCAAACGTGGGACCATTCAGTGGCAGAGCTGTTGATAGCCGGCATTTATAATGCAGATGACCATCAGTCATTTCGGTTATATATTGAATGATGCCTGGTGGAACCAGAATCACTTGAATATGAGGAGCTACAAAGCGATTTGAGGGGAACGTAAGGCCTATGCCTCACTTCAATTGTTGAGCTTCTCCGTAAGAACCAGGTCTGTAGTGGTTTATTTTTTAATATTAAAACGTACATTGGCAATGCGCTACGTTCCTCAAAAGTTTTCCGCACTATAAAAATTCAATATTAACTAAATATGTAAATATAAAAGGGAAAACATATTTATATTACAGTAGTTAATTAAATCGTACAACAATTAAACAAACACTGTATTTACATTACCATGGTCTCCTAAGGACATTTTTAATCATATTTTCTTAGTTTGAAAGAAAAAATATGAAGCTTAAAAACTTTTGGAGACTTTGTAAGTTTCAATCAATTTATTTACCTTAATTTTGCTTTTATCACTATATATTTGTGCCCTCTAGACGTTATATCTCTTCAATTACGAATAAACCACTGTTATAGTCGAATTAGACATTATATATATATATATATATATATATATATATATATATATATATATATATATATACATATATATACATGTGTGTGTGTATGTATGTATGACGTCGACATTTAACCGGGATGAAAATAGCCTAAGTAGAAGTTATTGTAGTTGAACAGTTTTGTAGGTAAATATAGTAAAAAACCTTTTCTTTGGTTAAATGCTACATTTAGACGTTTGCAACCTATTACCAAAAAGGTACATATTGTTCTTTTTATCAGAAAAAAATAAATTATCACATAAAAATCTAATAAAACTATATAAATGTCCTATCAGTGTACTCTAGAATTAGTTTATTTAATGGTCGTGTATTTATTTCTATTAGCTTAAGTATATGAATCTATTTATTATATTTGATTTACAAATGGCGACGTATATTAAGGCCTATGTATGCCAGTGGTTTAGGCAAGTGCTTACCAACAAATTGTTTTCAAGGACCCAATGAGGGCCTAGGTCACTACATTGACAAGGTCCACCCAAATCCAATAAATGCTTAAATAGGTTGGTTATTCTCTATGTAAGGCTAGTTTAAAACTGGTGAACGTTTGAGAAAGAAATTGTTATTTATTATGTTTATTTTTAGTCCTAAAATACATGATTTCAGAGATAGTACTCTGCCCCTCATTATATGGTTCCTCCATTACTTTATGTCTTATATACAAACACTATACTTTTGGATTTAAAAGCTATCCGAAATTTGGAGGATTTAAAATGGATCTTCTCTATGATAGAAGTTATTCTTTTAACCTTACCTCATATCAGTTACATTAAATTTTTACAGTTATATTTCAATATAATTTCGTTTGATATTTTGATACTTAGTAATGCCTAGTTAAAGAAAATAATAATAATGTGTGTCTATGTGAGTGTTAAGAATATCACAACTGATATTGTATAATTAGTAAAACTCTAGCTTTAATAAACGTATATCCTATCTTGTTCCAGTCACGTGCTGCTTTGGTGCAAAGAGGAGGAAGGAAAGGGGAGGTAATTACTATTAGGTTGTTTTATTAGGTTGAAATAAAGTATATTAGTAGTTTTATTAAAATCCGCTAATTTAATTAAATATTTTTATGACTTGTTACAAACTCGTATATTGTCCGTTTCCAATATTTGCTGAGTTTAGGCTAAATATTGGGATCCTCATCCCATGCGTGTTCTTCTGAATATATTCTATTATTATAGCACCATATTACGGCTGCCAGATTTAGAATTTTCATTTTGTGGTTCTTGTAAGCCTCCGCCTTTAATTCTACTACTATCGTATTATATTTCTAGGAGAAAATACATGAAGTTTAATGAAACTATGGATTCAAAGTATTAAAATTATTGTATAAATAATATGTTAATTAAAATATTAGATTTAAACCATTAGTACACTCATGCCTTAAATAAGAAGCATTCCCCAAGGTTTAAACTTGCGCCCCTTGTTACAGTGCTAACACTACAAGAAACCGACACTATGGCCATTTGTTGTATTCAGTTTGGTCGAGCATTTCTTTATGATAAATGTCAATAACTGGACATTTAAAATGAGCAGAAACGAACTATCAGAACGTTCCCTTCAAGTTCTGTATGTTTTTCAGTAATTTTAATTTTATTAATCACTTAAACAGCAGTTTATAACCATCCGAACTTTAAATTTAATAAATGTGTTAAAACGTACTTAGACAGAACGTTTACGATTGCTATGTGCCGATCTTCATCAGTGTCTTCTGCTAGGAGATGTTGGGTCAAGCGGGGGCGGTTTTAAAGGTAGGTTTTCGACAATATCAAAGAGTGTGTTTAATTTGTATTGTTTTGTTCGTTTAATATGTTTGTACTTTGTGTTTTTGTATTTCTGTTCGGGTAGTCCGGATAGTCATAAACTATTGTGTAAGTGATTAATAAGATTTACCAAACGTAATTGACTACAAAATTCAATTTTAATTTATAATATAAAATTTATTTTAAGAGCCAAATATCAGCTTATAACATTCGACCTGTATGTTTGTCTGTATATAATTCTACGCTCTACGAAAATGACTTTAAGAAACTATGAAAAATAAAAACATTAGCTATGATGTAGAAAAAAAATATTCTTTTAAAATTCATCAACATAGTACCTAATAATTATATATATATATATTGCAATATGCATGTCTGCAGGCTTTAATTTTACCTGACAGTTTATTATCGTATTTACATTGTTTATAAATATCCTATTATGTGACAAGATTTATTCAAATTTCTATTTGTCAAGCGCATACCCGAGAATAAAGTTTGTTCCTATTCTCGAGGTGAATCTTGAAGACGATGAAGAAGAGAAAGCGAAAATAGTTTATAAAAAAGCTGCAATATTTTCTACAAGTGATTCTGCACTATTTCCGCTAAAGATTGAAGTCCCTGCGTTCTACAGGACTCAGTCGTTTTGTAAGTTACTTTTGTTTGTACCTTACATTAGGAAAAATGTTTGTAAAATATTTGAACTGTGAGAGATTGTAGCAAACTGTCACTGTCTATCTAAGGGCAGTCAGTTGTAGAAACGTCGGCAAAAAAGGGTTACTGCACGTGCCTGGTATACCATAAATAATAATATACTTCGAAATACTACATAGGAGGGAAAGTGCACTCTATCGCTGGAGAGGAATGTTACGTCCGGCATCGAGAGACCCTGCGATTAATGGAGGAAACTCTCTACAAATGCATAAAAAGCACGTCCAACTTTCAGAACTTCCCACCGAAGCCGAAGATAAGGCGAAGCAGGATTCGTTCTGATAGAACAGAAGAAAAATTAGCGGCATAAGGCAGCCAATAAAATTTGAAGAGGATGTAACCCATATGGAAACTATCCAAAGGAAACACGAGTTAGTCAAACACCAGGACTCGGGCGGGGGGGGGGCGACTGGGTATTTTTGGTACAAGTTCTAAATTAAAATGAAAAGAAGTAAACTCGCTAAATAAAAGTAGTAAGTGATATTACTGAGGGGAAGTAAAGTTTACTTACTGTATAGAAGCATTTCGAGAATAGGAGAGTGAAGTAAAATAAGAAGAATATTAGTAAGTGGCTGGGCGATGCTAAACCATGCTAGAGATAATTCGTTAACAACTAAAACTATTAATTTATCTTAAATTCAAAACCAACTCTTTAAAGTAAAAAATATTAATTTTTTTAAACTTTTCATTAATTTCTCTAGGAAATAATGAATTTTAAATATAAACTTTATGAAACCAAGTGCAGTAACCTATACACGTCTTAAGACAATTTAGTGCCATTTTATAAGATTTTATTAGTAGAAAGAGCACCTATCGACAAATTAAAGCTGGACAACTTAATTTATGTATAGTTACCTGTAAATTTTACAACTTTGAACTCAAACTTGAAGTAAATCCGTCATATTAAAAAGCAATTATCTGTGTATTAATTTGATTCCCTTACAGTCAAATATCCTGTAGTAGCCTACAGCCTAAGTAAACTTCATTAGTAAGCATTTCTATACAACTTCCAATAGACATTGAAAGTTAAATGTAAATTTTATTTTTATTTACAGACCTAAATATTCATTTATCTATTTAATTACCATCTATGGTTCTGAATATCTACCTAATCTTATATATTTATCATTTACACTAAACTAAATGTTTACAAAATATATTGTATGTTTTCAGATGCGACATTTCGGCTTCATGGTTTGAAACGACATCTGGTGGAGGTGAGCAAACATTTTACTACCACTGCTATATATTTAAGCTTTGAACTAAATAAGTTTAGGAACCAAGCAAGCTCTCTCAGCTTGTATAGGAGCACACCACGCCGGAGACTCTATATCCTGTTGTATACGTTTATAGACTAGCCTTGAGTCTTATTGCCTTCAGTAGCTCCTAGTTGTTTAGGATGTACTCTTGCGACTTATCTGTGACGCAATTACAACCTGTGGGATATTGCTGCATGCCACCGAAATATATATAATCTTAGCACAGTAGTAATCTCAATATTAAACACAATATAGAAAAAAATCTTTTTAAAGTCATTCCTACTGAGGTTAACAAAGAAAGATTTTAATTTAGTGATTTTTTAATTTATAATTACAATTATTAAAAATTTATATATATTTATATATACTGTAAATATAAATATATATATATATATATATATATATATATATATATAGAGAGAGAGAGAGAGAGAGAGAGAGAGAGAGAGAGAGAGAAGAGAGAGAGAGAGAGAGAGAGAGAGAGAGAGAGAGAGAGATCAGAATCACAATATTAGGTGGCGAAATAGAAATCGAATTTCCTTGCAATTTTTCATTTCCTTCCTATACAGTATATGATGAGGGACTATAGAGGCTTTCAGCTATCTTCGATACAAGTAAATTGGTCTTTCTTTCTACTTCAGTGTTTCAGTCTATTTCTATTACCTCAAAAAAAGACGAGGTGCAAGGAAACAATATTCCAACTTTTACGCAGAAAAATGATTGTTTTATAATGGACTAAGCAGACAAACACGCTTAACCTGGCTATAAACCTTTTCAAGGAAGTCTCCTTTTACGTTAACCAGCTTCATTAAGCTATATAAAACGGTCCCAACATCGATTGGACTTCGTAGATTCCTCCCCCTGTCCTCTCTGTATAGACGATAAAATTGCGGGTAACCATCAGGCCAACTCCAGCCCTTGTATCCCTTCAATACAATGATAAAGCCCTCACAGCAATGTTCCTGTTTCACTTCCCTGAAGCAGAGCTCCACATGCTCTTCACGTATTCCAACAAATCAAACTAAATATTTGTCTTCCTGTGCACATTTCTTTATTTACAACAAAATTTCCACTTCGTTTATTTTTTTTTATTAAATTGGAAGTCTTGTTATATTATATTTGGCTGTTATACTACAAACATCTCACATCAGACAATATGGCACAAATAATTCGTTTTTAAGAGAGCCATCTTCGTCCTATTGATGAAGATAAAATTTAACACCGATATTAATGTGCGTGAGAGAGAGGGAGAGACAGAGTGAGAGGGAGAGAGAAAGACAGGGTAGCAGAAAGAAGCATTGAAGGGAAAGACAGAGACGGAAATACAGAGTAAAAAGAGGAGAGAAGGCGAGGGATTAAGGAGAGAGAAAGAAACAGTAAGGGATGGAAAAAGTGGGAAGAAGAAAAGGAAGAAACGGAAAACAGAGACAAAGACTGTTTCGTAGTAATAAAATGTGTTTTCGTCTTCCAGAGACACTCTTTTCAGAATATGAGACAAAATAAGTATTTGTAGAAACGTGTATAAAGAGACCTACAAGAAAGAAATATTTGTCGAGAGTATGTAGTGAGAAGAATACTTGGTGAAAGGGAAATGATAAATGCTTGAAAATAATTGAAAACTGGATTAATTCTTAAACAAAACTATATTCTATATAAAATTACCGGTAGAAGACATTTTTAGTAGTAAGAGACAATGAAACGTCAATTATAACGAAGTGAAAAAGATTGTACAGAATGGGAAAGTAATCATGAGGTAAATGCAGAATATCGAGAAATAGGAGAAAAGTCTTCTAAATAAGAAACCGGTAGTTTTTATCGCCGAAAACATGACTACCACACTAAAAGTCACATAAATTACAGCATTTCAAATTTAATATATTATTAATAAATTTTAATAAAAAAAAATAATGTAAGGGAGATATAAAATACTTTTAAATTTTCTAAGAAAAGTACCAAGCCAAATTAGGATCTATGTTTGCATGGACAATATCTGTGAAACCTTTTACTTTAGGATTAAAATCTAAGCTAAATGTTTGACATATTTCCTTACATTCAACTTTTATATACTTTTAGACTAGACTTGCATTACCTGGAACCAATGAAAGGGAACAAAGCAGTTAAAAGGAATGGATAAAGGGAGGAATATAAGAATAGTAAGGGGGAAGGAAATGTTGGGAGGTAAGAGGCAACTGTGACGGAGGGAAACCCGGTTCTACATGGGAGGGGAGATAGCCCAAGTGCATCGATACAAACGCTTTGACTAATGGATGATAAATAGCTAACATGTCTTCAATTGTTGGGAGGTAGGAGGCAATTATGACGGAGGGAAACCCGGTTCTACATGGGAAGGGACACAAGGTGAAATAGCCCAAGTGCTTCGATACAAAGGCTTTTGCTAATGGATGTTAAATAGCTTACATGCCTCCAATTACTAAACTAAAACTAGAGCAAAACAGTTTTAAACCTTACTTTAAAAACTGAAACAAAATGCGTTATTTAGTTTTATTGAACAAAAATCCAGTTACATTTCTATTAATAAGGTGGGAACACCCAAAGGTTTACCCGAAACATGACTAAAAAAGGTTTAGATTTTGCATACATTAAAGAAAACTTTTATACGAGCATTTAAAACCATTACATAGATGTGCATTAAAAAGCTGAAGATCCGCATTTAAATTTATTTTTAATATTTATTTTCATTTATTATTGGTCATTTAAAAATTAATTTTTGTTTTGATTCCTAAATCAGTCTAAATTATTTTGTAAATTATTTTATGCTAAGTAAAATGTTAGTTAATAGCAGAGGTGGGCGGCGAAAATGAATTTTATCCGTTGTATTTGGTGAATAAATGGGGATGATGTTTAAATTTACGCGGTTTACTTTTCTTATTTGAAGTAGTAAGTTTCATTTCTTACTTGAAGTAAATCTATCGTCCTTCACAAAGTAAAATTTGTGCACTACACGTTCTAAGTCCGATGTTTCCATAAAGTCACAAAACATTGCCCATTACTGACAATTTGTGGGGATTTCGTCACAGGCAAAACTAATTTCCGTAATGTCAATGATTTATTGAATGTTTTCAGTAATATTAATAATAACAATAAAATCTAATAAATTACCGGCTTCCGATAAAGTCTGGAGTCTTGCGCCGAATAAAGAGAAAGGTTTTCTTGAGTAAGCTTTACTTTATCAATACATTTATACACTGAAAATGTTACCTAATTACTTATTCAGGAAATTCTTGCATGCACGTTAGAACATATCGGTTAGGGTTTGTTGCCTAAAGGTGTCTTAAGGGAATAAAGCTAGCTCCAGCCTTGCACATTAAAACGTCACATACGCCCTTAACCTCTGGATATCCTGCACTTCTTAATCACAAAACGTTTCAATGTTTTATATACCTTGCATTTATAATTCTCTATTTAGACAAAAAGTCTAATACTCAAGTATATGAAATTCATATTGTGGAAATGGTTAAAAGCGGATATTTGGAATAAATAACATTTACTAGGTGCATGTAGGGGCAAATGTTAATATTTATATTTAAACCAATTTTACATTTTTGTATAATTTTATTTTTATACAAATTAAATGTAATATAATTCAAGTTTTTCATGACAAATTTTCCTATAAACAATATTTTTTGTAAATGAGTTTTGTAAAATGTTTTTTTACAAATAATACTCAGCTGTTTTTCATTGGAATGTATATCGTAAGGAGAATTTTGATAATTTTTACTTTTTCAAAACCTTATAAATGTTGTAAATTGTGAAAAACCTATTGTTATTCCGCTTCTTGCGTTTAAATAAGCATTTAATATAAGCGTTTAGATAGGAAATAAAAATATATATCTACTTGTAGCAGATATCAGAACCTTAACGCAAAATGTTGTCTAATTTTTTGCTCAACAAGAATACCTAAAAGATAATCGTTTATGGCAGTGTTTCGCCACAAAATGTTTTCAAGGATCCCTACATAGATCGCTACATTGACAAGGACCCCTCAAATTCTTAGACTTAAATTGTAGATTACACGTAAAATTTGACGCTACCACAAGTTTATTACAAGTACATTCAAGAAGTGCTTTATTTTTATTTTTAGATACATAATATAAAACTATCACGTGTTACAATTCGTAGATCCAGGCGGAATTTTTTTAATCCTCTTTATATTATTTTGTTTTTTAGAACAAGGAGTTAATGAAATAAAAAAAAGTAACACAAGTTTGTTTTTTTCGCGATAAACAGAGAAAAAATATAAACGGTATAATAATAATATTAATTATTCAAAATTGTTATAAAATGCAATTTACATATTCTCACAACTTAACAACAATAGTAGTGAGATGAGTTGAATCTGTCCTTTGGGTTCATGATTTTGGAGAAATATTAGTTCCCATACTTGTCACTTTTACTCTGACGTCATACTGCATTCAAACCGGTTCCTATATTTATTTTTCATGAAGCCCGTTGTTACGGATACAGTCTCAGCGAACGTGTTATATAAAAATATATTTCAATTTCAGTGACATCTCTCGAACCCCTAAGACATTGCTCGCGGACCTCTAGGGTTTAGAACCACTGATTTTGAGGTAAATAGTGCAGAACTTTCCTTAGAAGTAAATATACTTGCGGACTGGGAATTTTCTAGTGCCGTTTCATACTTTGTTGAAGCCGCTACAGCGTGTCCTACTTCATTGGCGTAGTAAGAAAGAAAGGTTCATAGCTATTTCAAAGTAAAACAATCCGGATATGATGTACTAATAATACAAATAAACCATTTGAGGGATTCTCAAACTATGTCAGAACTGGGCCGTATGTCATATAATTTCCACAACCCTCCCCCAGCGCCGAAACGTCCGTATCGTGACCTCTAGACTAGTTTTTAGTTTTGCGTTTTTCATTTTGCAATAAAAACTGCATGGAACATTATATTGCATTACTTTTCAGGAGAAAAAACCGACCAGGCAGAAAAATCCAGTAAAACATCAAACCATAACTTCAAAATTACAGCAAACATTTCAATCAAAGTAAATGAAGCAGAGCCTTAAAATGCGAAAATAATCGCCAATAGAACACGTCGACGTTTTTGTATCAAGAAATATAACTTTGTCGTTTTGTATTATTGCTGTGTTGACTTTTTTTTTATCTAATACATTATTCTAAGTATATATACATAAATTTAGGTTTAAAAATAAAATTTAACTTTATAAAAAACAGGATTTAACTAGAGATATCATGCCATTATTCAAATACCTAATAACTAGAATGTGTAAAGAAAAACCATTCTAAAGAAGCGATAATTTTGTTCATTTGGAAAAGAAGTAGAATACAAACAGTGAAAGTTAGTGAACATGGAGCTAGAAAGACCATTGGCATTTTAAAATAGCAGCAAGATTATATCGTATGATAGGTCACCCCGTATCTTGAGAATTTAGTGATTGGAGGATGCCCCAGCACCAGAGGAGGGGTAGTCAAAGAGGGAAGCCGAAGACAACGAAGGCAGTTTTTAGCGTGGTATGAGTAGTTAACCCGGACAGTCGTTTCGAACTCGCTGCGCTTTTTTAAATTAAATTGTAGAGGAATCATTAGGCCTAGGTTCATTTGTAGTGTTAGCCTAGAAGCCTAATATGTAAGTTTCCCAAACCTTTTAGCGATTTTACTCTACAAATGTGGTCTTTTTAACATGGAATTGGGTTGCGTTTTCTAGGTGTTGAAGTCATTAAAATAAGGCAGTGAAATTTGTATGTCGAATGTAGAATCAGAGCAGTGACTAACTTTCAATTTATCACGATTAAATTTAAAATTTTTAAATTGTCGGGTCAAGAAAATTCTAAAGAAATCCAAATTCTTAAATTTAGGCCAAAAGTCGGGAATAAATAGTCATTATTAAAAAAAATATAAAGCCAGTGAAATTATTAACTTGTAATAAATAAAGAACTTTCGAATTTTAAAAAATAAATTTGCGGTAACTCGTAAACCAGTGAAGAAATAATGGAGGCAGAAAAGCGATAACCAACTCAAAATAATACAGAGGGAAGACTCAATCGGATAACAAAGTAGATCAACCAAAACAACCTGGGAGTTCTGCACCAAACTAGTACCAAGATTTACAATGACGCTCGAACCTGCTCCAGTTATAAAAGGTTGGAGCTTTCTTATTTCTTTCAAATAAGTATAAAGTTTAATTATTTGAGGTTAAAATGGGAAATAAACAATCTTCTTTTGACGTCAGTTTTCATGAAAGTATGTTTTTGAGTATAGTGGATTTATCTTGTTAGAACGAATAAACGCCGAGATAAATACGAGGCCATACTGGTTTACGTCATAAAACCAAGATTGCGGCATGCAACTTTTCAGATGTAAAAAAACGTTTAGAAATAGTCAAAATTTGAAATAATCACTTCAACCTTAAATAAAGATAATTTGTTTTGAATGAGTACAGAAATTAAAACAAGTAAAAATGTTTGTAAAATGTTGCAAATTAAGAAGTAAATAAACAAAGGGGGTTTTACAAAAATGTCAGGAATACAAGAGGAACCTTAACATATATAATTGTGCTACTTCTAGGGAACTAAACTGATGGAAATTTGTTTATATAAAATAATTATTATGTCTAGAGGGTTTTTGATTTAGAAATAAATGTGGTTATAGAAAATTTGTATCTAATTATTTTATTGTAATTTAAAAATGAAATGGTTAGTTGTTTGATAGGAATTAGGGCAGTTGTTAAATCAGTTGTAAATCCAATATATACAAAGCCAGTTAGAAATAAACAAAATTTAGGGCCATGCAGAAATGTCAGGCAACATAAATGAAATGTTTCAAATAGTTTTTATGTACTTTAAATAAGGATTTTGAAATGAATTATATTCATGCTTAACTTAATCTGTTTTGAAAAATAAATTCACTGTTAAGATGAAAAATAATTTTGCCTGAACCTTTTGTTTAGTATCCAGAGCTCATAAATATTTTTTTAGAACGTAATTTCATTAAGGGTTTATAATTATATAGGAAATACGGATAATCATCCTTAAAGTAATAACCATATCAAACGAAATTGAATGTTATTATAAATTCAGGGAAATAAGTTATTGTTTTGGCAACATACAAAGAAAGAATAAGAAGATGTTCAGGTTAGTTATTTGATTACAAATGTAAACGTTTCTGATATAAATATGATATTTAAATACTTGTGATTTGGTGAGTTAAGCTTGATATATTAAATATGTGTGATTCTCTAATAAAATTTCGATTTTTAATCAAAACTATGTTATTTTTGGTTTTCTGGGTAAAATGATGTGTTTTCCAGTTATTATTTAATGTGAAATTATGAATCTACTACTACGAATTCACTACGGTAAATTAGATAAAAGCCTCATTAAAAAATAAAAATTTCAATAAAAGTTTGTTGTTTTGTAGAAAAGAAAGATAAATTGAATCTACAAATTTACTAAAGAGTTTTAAAATTTTTTATTTGAGCAATTTTTACAAGATCTAGAACCACTGGACGTGGATGACCTGGCTCCCATTGATGACATTATCAATTCATTTACAAAAACTGTTTTGATTGCTGCCGAAAACCTCAGTAGGTTATTGTGTAAATATATATTTTACCAACACGTATTTCAGTAAATTTTATCAATCTACATCTTGTGAAATTTTGTACACTTTTCAGTCGTCGCTTTCTTATCTTTTGTTTTACAATAAGGCTTTTCTGTTCGTTGCTAATTTTTTATAATGCTGCGGCTTTACACATCTCGACTAAAAATATCATTCGAAATTACTTTTGTATTTCACGTTCTTATAAATTACCTTTTCTGGTAGATAACCTTTTCTTGTAGATAACCTTTTCTTGTAGATAACCTTTTATTGTAGACAACACTTACTTGTAGATTACGTTTTATTGTAGATTGCTTTTTCTTGTAGATTATGTACTCGTATATTACATTTTTGTGTAAATTCCGTTTTTTTAGATTAAATTTTCTTGTAGAAAACCTAGTCTTGTAATCTAACTTCTTTGTCTTTGTGTGAAGTATCAGAGCTTTGCTGGTATAACCCTTTATTCCCGTAGATAAAGAGTGTTTAAATGGTAGTTGGTTTCAATTTACATGTAGAAATATTACTTCCTAGCCATGTAATGGTGTTCACATGCCCTATAAGGCAGCATACAGCTTACAGACAGTGAAGCATGTGGCATTATCGTTTTGCCAATAAACCTATTTTAACTTCTCCATTAGCGTTAAGTTCACTGGATAGTTTTTTTTCGAACACCGGGTCGAAAAGTGTACCATTTCCCACATGCAAAACCTACTCTCTGTACAGCTTTATTGAAGAAGTTCTTAAAGTCAAATAATTACCATTGCGCTGGGGTACAAAGTAGTTCGCCTCCACGCGGTGTACCCTGGGTAATGCTAAATGAACTACAGCTCTTCGTCTATAACCGTGCCACAACCTAAAAGAAGAAGAAGACGAATCGGCCCTTTTCGGGGCCAGCAAAACGACGCCTCTATCAGGCATAAATCGCGTAGTATGAATGAGAGCTGGAGTATCGGTATCCCAGACTCGTGGAAGAAGGTGGTAGTGGGACCCGTGTTTAGGAAGGGAAAGTATCCCGAGAAATTAAGCAGTTATAGGCCGATCACTCTTACGTCTGTTACCTGTAAAGTTATGGAAAGGATGGTCAACCACAGGCTGGAGGCCTATATAGAGAGAAATAGTATAATTCGTGAAGAACAGGCTGGTTTTAGAAAACACAAATCCACTACTGACCAAGTCAATAAGCTCTCCCAGTGCGTGAAGGATGGCTTTCACCGAAAAATGTCCACACTTGCGTGTTTTATTGACTTCCGGGAAGCTTACGACACAGTTAGCAGAAAACTCCTCTATAACAAAATTGCCAACTACGGAGTGGCAGGAAACATGTTGAACAGGATAAATCAATTTTTGAGCCAACGGTGTATAAAGGTCTGCTATGGAAACAGACGTTCTCAGTTCCGTCAACAGAGAAGGGGACTCCCGCTGGGAGCGGTCAGCAGTTGTACTCTTTTCAACCTTTACATGAATGATTTAATCTGCAACATTAAGGTAAATAACCCGGGAGTCGAAGTACTCTGTTACGCAGATGATTTGGGCAACCAGCAGCAACATCAACTCCTTGGAAACCAAAATAAACGAGACATTAGGTGGAGTCAAAAGATGGTGCACCGAAAATGATATGATTATTAACGAAAACAAGACCACGGCACAGTTATTCACGCTATCAACTAAAACTTACGATCCACACGTAGTAATAGGAACTACTGACGTGCCAATAACGCGATCAACCAGGTACTTGGGTATCGCTCTGGACAGTAAACTCCAGTGGTCGGGACATATAGAGGGTGCTGTAACAAAAGCTGCAAAAAGGCTGAATATGATGAAGAGACTGACTGGAACGAAGAGGGGTGTTACTCAGGACGTTCTGATTACTACATACAAGTCTTACATCCGCCCAATCCTTGAATACGGCTCAGAAGCTTACAACACGGCTTCTGATAATGCAAAGAAAGACCTGAATACAGTCCAAACCAATGCACTGAGACTGATATGTGGTGCTGCGAAGTCTACCCCAATTGCAGCGTTAGAGATTCAAACAGATATTGAGCCCCTTAACGCTCGCAGGGACTAGGCTGCTATAAAATTCTTCGAAAGAGCCTTAAGAACCAACGATGACTTCTGGAAGAAATACAGATACGCAAACCAAAGGCTTAAAACCCAAGTCACACCACTGGCAAAAGCCGCAGAAATAAGACGAAGACATGGATTGGAAGACTCAGAGCGACAACCTTTCAAGAAAACAAAATATATAAAGGAAAGGACCGAAATACCATCGTGCACATCAATATCTGGTGTAAGCCTGAGAAAAGCCGACAAATCTGCGAACTCAAAGTACTAACAGAAGCTATGATCAACGAGAGGTATCCGGTCGACGAATGGCTGCGTGTGTACACAAATGGATAGGCAATGCATGACGCATGCGGAGCCGGATATTTCTCCTCAATTGGGCAAAAATCAATAGCAGTGGGGAAAAACGGAACCAACTTCGAAGAAGAAGTGACTGCCATCGACGAAGCGGCCAGAGAGATTCTTCTGTCGGCCAACACCAAGAAGGTAGTTTTCCTCTGGGACTCAACATCCGCGATTCAGGTGATCGCCTCCCCAAAGCCACAAGAAGGGAAGGAAGTAAACAACTGCCAGAAAACACTCCGCATGTTGCAGAAAACAATACAGATCGCAGTACAATAGGTGCTGGGGCACTGTGACATCAAAGGAAACGAAAAAGCAGATAGTTTGGCCAAGCATGGCTGCTCCACAGCGCAGCCGATCCTCCCCCTCTCATACCGCAGTGTCTGTCGGAGTATAAACAGCACTATTAGCGACTCCGTGAAACGGGACAGGAAACAAGCTGGTACAGGAAAGCAATGGGAAAAGATCATCCAATCAAGCATACCACTGGATCTTCCTAATGGCGTAGCAATGGCTTTGTTTAGGATGACCACTGGGCATGACTACCTACAGAGACACCTGCATCGCATGAAAGTGGTAGACACACCAATCTTCCCACTCTGCTCCGACAACGAAGGGACAGCAGAGCATCTTACCACTTGTGACGGCCTGAAAGATATCTTTCACAAGGAGTCCAGGGAAGGACTCGCAACATTGTACTGGGAGGCACGGCGTCGGATGGCTGAGAGGCCAAGGACGGGCGTTGGCTGAAGTAAGAAGTAAGTACCATTGCGCTGGATAAAGATGCAGCCTCTTCAGCAACTCTACAGTGAAATGAACAAAAATCAATCTCCTATCACAATGTTTTTGAAAGTAGAAGAAAAGTTCTAGGTATGCCAGTTATGGCCAGCATCAATAAACGTAAGAGACCTTTCTTTTTCGAGTCTTTCCACTTTCAGTAAATATTTTTTGTTCGCAACTTCCACTTAAAACTTGAATACCTGTAATAGTTTTTATTTAAAGGAAAAAAACATCTTAAATAGATTGTTTATTAAGCTACAAGCATTGCCCCTTCTATTTGCCTGTACGCATTCTTTGACACGTATGTAGATGAAGTTATTTTTTTGCAGGGGCAAATTCTAAGATTTAAAACCATGTAGTATGGGATTTCTTTTATAAATTACATTGTCCAAAACGTGGCAACTAATAGTTTAAAACTTAGGTATTTAATAGGAGAACTCACTAAGTTTAATGAAGCAGGCTGACTGGAATGAGCTACAATTTTACCTAATAATGCTTACTTTCAGTTAACGATGGACTTTACAAACAATTTGTAGGCTCTCCTGTGAGATCCAACACCTAGCCTATATAACCCATCATGGAATGGTGGATCTAGAATATCTGGGAAAAGTAAAACACATTTAAGTCAATATTAACAGCTTGAGGATATTTTCACTGCCGTTCCTACGCATAGAATGCGTGGTGTAGTCGATTTGTTTAATATATGTAGTTGTGATATAATTATATATTTTAGGGTTCGCCTAAAGAGCGTAATAGCCTACCTTCGTAGACTTTACCTGGTTTTTGCTACAACTAGACCTATCCTTATAAAATGCTTATGAAAACCTCCACTGTATAGACTTTGTGTGTTAGGTTTTGGAATTATATTTCGTGTTTCCGTTGACGTTTTACATCGTCAGGTATATTGTTTTAGCAATTTAGGTGACGTAACTTAGATATAACGTTGTCTCTACTATTTAAAACTAATTTTATAATTTATAATTTTATAATTAACTCATTGTCAGAAGTTGTAAAATTAGTTTAATTTAAGCGTCTCTAAGGATTGCTTGGAAGCTACTTTCTGCGCAGCTGTACCAAGTTATAATAAAATGTTCACGTAGATAGTGACTAAAACGTCTAAACAAAGCATTTTTGCGCATCACGTAGATTAATAGTTTAAATTTAACGTAGAACGAGGTTGTGCCAATAGTTTAAAAAAATTTAATCTAGTTATTTACATTTTTTCCAAGTAATTTATTTTTTTTTAAATATCTTTGTAAGTCTTGGTTGGGAACCCCTGAGACCACACTGCCCTCGTGGCGACAAACCTCTAGCGAGGTGCCTAGGTATCACTTGCGGATGCTGTTAGTATCTCTATCGCGAGTGAAGGAAACGGGATTGATTGTCCATGTACCAAGCTTAATGGCTTTTTCCATGGAGAATCAGGAGATAGTGAAATGAAACAGTACGGTAAGTGTCGCGCTAAGAGAGTGATGAAAAAAACCCTGCCAGGTTACACTTACAAATACCTTGTAAGTTAATCTACTGCAGAAGTGACATGCACCTCTTCTGCTGCCTACTCAAAACTGAAAAGGTATGCAGTCAAAATTAGTACTTCCGTTGGGACTAAGGTACAATCCTGGGGTTGTGCCCCAATGTCAGCTGGAACATAACTGTGAAGCAGAATCGGTCTTTTTTGTATTATGGTTAGAGATAAGCGGGAAATATGGACAGCGGCCGTCTGTGTGTTTCGTGGGTGGAGTAGGTGTGTATCTACCCAGTGAGGAAATGAGTGTGGATGTTGGATGTACATGAGCCTGTTTGTAGAGCCTTGTTGCTAAGTTTCGGAGTTGTTATTTAATGATAGACACTTTGAAGTCAGTCTGAAGCAGTGTTAATCTTGTACATCTAGGGGCCTTCGTGATTGTTTTGGAATAACTGGAGTCTGCGTGTGCATGAGTTGCCTGCATAGCCCCGGATGAAGCGTACGTGAGTATACTGCGCAACATAGATACGTATATAGTAGTGGCCGCCCGTAGTGAAAGTGTTCTTGTTCTGTTAAGCATAGGATACAGCTGTGTTATTCTAATTTTTGCTCTCTTTAACGTGTTGGTGATGTGAGGGTCCAAAGTCAGGCCTCTGTCGAGTATGTGTCCCAGAGATTTGACATGGTTCCCCCAGTAAAAGTCCTCGCATAATACTTTTATTGGTGTGTTGAGTTTGTGTGTTTTACGTTTGGTAAGAAGCATAGCCTGGCACTTGGCCACATTCATAAAGGTTAGAATGGCAAATAAGTCAATTACTCTATGTTCATAAATAAAAGGTTATAACGAGAAAAACTAACAAGGCCGATGTCACCCGACCTTCCCTGAACATGATAATTTTGACAATATAACATATACAGGAGTCCCGGAGACGCTTTGACGAGTCCCCATTAACAGCCCTTTGCACTAACGTACTTGTGCTTCAATAGATATTTGATATGGCGGGCATATTCGGTGTAACTCTTACTGCGGCTACAATTTTGTTACCCTTGCCCCGGTTCAACGACAATGCATGACTACTACCTGCACGTGGTTTGGAGGATGCTGGGTAGTATGACGAGAGGCCACAGACCCATTGGGTTCCATTGCCAGAATGCTGAGAATGAGAGATTTTTGACAGATAAATAAAACGCAACTACATTCTTAAGTTACTTCTATTAACAAACTTTTTTAGGTAAGGCGCCTTTACAAAGGTTTTGATTCAACACAATGATTTTTTTAAAATTCTATATCCAACAAGCCTCACCAATGATGCAACAAAGGCTTGTATCTCTTGAGAATGTATTCAGGGAAACTTTAAAACTAATACCATTTCTTGGGCATATCTATGTTCAAAAAACACAAGGTTAATCGCCACAGCGCGCTAACACCACTCGCCAATAATCCTGAGACAAATGCATTATGTTTACCTCATCAAACATGGGGTTTCCGTGTCGTAGCCTAGAGCCTAGAGCTATTTTGTTACAGGGGAAAAAGCGTGAGTAACAAAAAAAAAAAATTCAAAATAAAACTCCAGTCTTGGATTAAATCTTACAGGCCTAGAAGACAACTTTTAGTTTTTCCGAAACATGTTTGTATAGAGAATTATATCTTGTTGTTTTTATAATATTACTTATAAATAGATTATAACCTATAGTGGTGCTATAAGAAAGATAATGTATTTGTGGAATGTTATTTTATATTAACTTATTATATTAATCTGTTTATTTAGAATTTGAAGACAGCATTTACCTTATGTAGTCTATGTAAGCAAAAGTAATTTTGTAGCCTGGAGTTGCCATTTGTAATTCATGGATTTAGATCTTGGCAATGTTTAAATTGTGTATTTTATAATAAAAAATATCGGGCATCCATTTCTATAATCTGAGCAATACATTCCAACAGTTTCGGAGCAGTTTTACTCAGTCGTGATTAATTACCCTACATTTAGTGTTGAAGGAGTTTAGCGAATTTAATGACATTTTATTAAAATATTTGGTTAAACTAAAATAGCTGGTAAAAGTGTGGGTCGTTCTTAAATGAGAGTGAGAAATTATAGATTGCACTGCCTTGTGATATAGGTTTATTTGTGTTTGTATTGGTGGGTGGATATATACCACTGATTTGAATTCTCTCCCTCAATTTCTCTCTCTCTCTCACAC
>JBAIZL010000002.1:347244081-347294081 GCA_036971475.1 Prosapia bicincta | reverse complement strand
TGTGTGTAATATTTAGGAAGCCAATTGAATATAGCTGACTTGCTTTTGCATATTTCGAAGCATTTTAACGGGAAAATTTGTCGTTAAAAAAAATCAAAAGTAAAACATTTACTACCAAAATGTTCGATAAAATCTTATTAAAAAAAGTAAAACCAACATGACCAAACTCCATGTAGACCCTACACCAAAATAACAAACACAAATTATAAATGCATCGAAATCATGAAAACAGAACAAAAGAAATACTACAAACAAATAAAACTCCAAGAACCCATTACTTAATATCCACAAACAAAACACACCCAGTCGCCCACTAAGTAACTCCAAACCGGCACCCTCATACAAGCCAGCCAAATACAAAGGTTTTAAAGGCTTTTAAAGTTTGTCGATTGTATCAAAGAGTATGTGGGATTTGTATTGGGTTTTTTCCTTTAATATTTTTGTACTATGTGCATTTGTGTGTCTTTAAATTTCATATTGTTCTAGTGTGATAAAATGTGGCCCTTTTTTTGTGAATGTGTGAACATTCTATTTACCGATTTTATGGTAAATGTCTGTGTATTTGTGTCCTGTTTCTTTTAGGTGATTGTTAGGTAAAATGTTGAGTGGTGTTCTGCTTGTGTTCTTCGACTCCTGGTTTAAAACTGCGAACTGTTTGCTCACTGTAGAATGTGTTGCACTCGTCGCAGTTCAGTTTGTATATGCCTGGGGCTTGTAGTTTATCTTTGTTGTAGGTGTCATGCAGTATTTTGTATTGTAAATTGTTATTAGTTTTGTATGCTATTTTGTATCATTTTTTTGAAATTTGTGAGCTATTTTATTTGATGTTTTGTTTATGTATGGTGTTGTGATGTATTTGTTTTCCCTCTCTGTAGTGTTAATTTTAGTGGTTTTTGTTCATTGTACAGTTGTCTATAATGGTGGTGTTGTATCCATTTGTTTATGTTAAGTATTTAAAACTGTTTAGTTCTATTTTCAGGTTTTCTGAGGTCATTGGAACCTTTAAGTCTGAATGCAGCGTGTTTATGATGGTTATGGTGGTTTGGGGTGTTGTGGATAAGTGTGTCTGATGTTATGGGTTTCCTGTAAATGTTGAAGATGTTTTTGTGTGCGGCTCTTTGTTATGGTGAGGTCGAGGAAGTTTAAAGATAGGTTGGTTTCAATTTCTGAGTTGAACTTGATTTTTGGGTGTATTTTATTAGTGTGGTGTGTGAGTGAAATAGCTTTGTTTAGAGATGGTTTACAGGATGTTTAGGATTTCGGTATCGTGGGTTTTCGGTATGTTGTTCTGTAATAATTGGGTTTTTATGATATTGAGCGTTTCAGGTATGGGTATGATGGTGTACATATTTGTTATGTCAAGTGATAGTAGTGTTGAATTGTGTGGTATGTTTATGTCTTTTATTTTATTTATGAGGTTTGTTCTGTTTTTATGGGTGTTCCTGTGTTTAAGTTTATAGATTGTATGATTATTTTGTTAGGTTTTTGTTTCTTTATGTTAAGGGGCATTTGTCTAGTTGATGATGGCTCGGATGGGGACATTGTGTTTGTGAATATTAGAGAGAGCACAGAAGGTAGGTACTTTAGGGTTGATTAGTTTTAAGTGGTGTTTTTTTTTTGTTTTTACTGATAATGTATTCGGATGTATTAATTAGTTGTTTGATGGTTCTGTGATATTTCTCAGTTGGATCTATATTTAGTTGTATTATATTATTATTTATTATGTATTCACTGATTTCGTCATTTAGGCTGTTTGTAATAACAATTACTGTGTTGTTGCATTTTTCTGCTGTGGTGAGTGTGATGTTTAGTGTAGCTTTTTGTTTTATGTTTACAGCGATTTTAATTTAATTGTTCACGTTTATGTTGGTTATGTTTTTGTGCTTGTTTAAGTTTTTTGTGTCATGCCGAAGTGAGTTTTGGTCTTTGGTGACGATTTTGTGTGTTGCTGTTTCAGTTTGTAGTATGTTTCTATTTGTAATATTATTTGATTTTTAATGTAGGTTCTATTTCAGGCCTTTTTTTATTAAATTCATTTCGTGTTGTGTGAATTTGTTATTAGTGAGGTTAAATGTACGGAGGTAGAATTGTGTGGGTTGAGAGTATATTGTGTTTTTTTGTTTTACGTAATAGTGGATTAAACTTGTTATTGTGTTTATTTTTAATGTTCATTAGTTTATTTGTTGCCCAATTATTAGTGTTTATTGTGATTGGTTGTGAGTTCGCGACCGATCGTGTTTGGGAGATTTAGGTGAAGTTGGTATAAGTTTTGGTTCAGTGAATCTTTATTTTTGTATACAGTTTTAAGGGTTTGTTTTATGTAAATTAAACATTTACACAATATGAAATTTACAGACACACAAAAACACAAAGTACAAACATATTAAACTAACCAACCCAATACAAATCAGACATACTCTTTGATATTATCGAAAACCTGCCTTTACAAAATTTAAAGTTCGTATAGTCATAAACTATTGTTAAAGTGAATAATTTAAACAACAATATTAAGTGCCAAAATAAAAAGAGAATTTCCTTGGTATTTTTGAGGTGGACTATTTTGTTTGTTTGTTATTATTTATTCCTTACTTACTTATTTTTTTCGTTTCTAATTATGGTGGTCTATAATTTCTTATTATATTAGGCGTTTAGGGTCGCTCCTAGGTTGGTATTGCTGAAATAATGTAATCTAAAATTTTAGTTTTTAACCAAAATATTGTTTATAATTAAGTTAAAATCCTGGTAGTCTCTCGTAGAATAGAAACTGATCTTTATTATATTTGCAGTGTTTGATAAAGTTCTATTATAAATAGCAATATGATTGAAATTATAAACACATTTTCCTGGTTACAGATGCAGACGTCGGGAACAGGCTTCTGAATGGAATACTTACGACAACTTCTGGATCCGGAAAATATTTTTATTAAAAAAGAACTAAAAGTTGTTTATTAACGGTAAGTTTTATACTATTTGCAGATTTGTCTGTTATTATATTATCAAAAAAAGAGGTTTTTACCATTATATAGTTACGCTATGTTAACATTGATAATTTTCTATTTTTGTCATTATTCTCCTTTCCATTTGCATTCTACCTAATTCTAATAGTTTTTTACCTAAACCACAAAGGCACCTAAAGATGTTTCATTAATATCACACTTGAAATTATGCCCCTGCTATTGCTTCGTTGACTATTTGCTTAGGAGACTTGAGTAGTTAGTTATATACTTTTTCGTTGAAGGGGCTGAATCAACCATGACATGATAGTGTAAAACTATCTAATATTAGATTTATTTATTATAAATGAGGTTTCACATAAACAAATTTCAGTTACCAGATTTGTAATACAGGACTTTACAAGGAACTAATTATTAATCCTTTTTTATTATAGGTCAAAATATAAATCTTCAACTCACAATTTTGTATCTCATAAAACTTTCTTTTATAACTAACAATATGATTGAAATTATAAACAGATTTTGCTGGTTACAGATGCAGACGTCGGCAACAGGCTTCTGAAAGGAAAAAATGCGACAATTTCTAAAGATGGAAAATCATATTTTATAAATGACCAAAATTACTTATAAAGGTAAGTCTTGTACTATTTGTAAGATTGTACAACTATCCCTAATAAGTACAGCTGAGATCATAAATCTTAAGTTGTGGGTATTTCGGTCCCAAATGAATGTTATTTGTCATCCCTTGATGTTACAACTTAATTCACTAAACATCCTGCATGTTTAGCTACTAATAGTTTAAAAACTTAGGTGTTTAGTAAGAGAACTGACTACGTTTAATGAAGCAGGCTTTCTGGAATTAGTTACAATTTTACCTAATAATGCTTACTTTCAGTTAACACTGGACTTTACAAACAAATTGTAGGCTCTCCTGTGGGATCTAACACATAGCCTATATAATTAAATAGGGAATGGGGGGATCTAGAATATTTTAGTCTATATTAAAAGCTTACCTGCAATATTTTTACTGCTGTTACTACGAAACGAACGCGTAATGAAGTCGATTTATTTAATACCTATGAATAAATATAAAATTTAGGGTTGGAATAGAACTTAATACTTGTTAAAGGTGTTTTTAAATATATGTTATAAGGGATACGGGGATTTTACATTTCCAGGACAGCTAAATGCATGATTTTCAGTTTTTAAACCATCATATATATGGAAATATTCAACCCAACAAGATTTTCCTTATACGGAACTAAAGAAGAAAGCTTGTATTTTCAGCCGCTGCTTTCATTTTAAAACCTTCTACAGTTTTTTAACCGCTGCTTTTATCTTCTACAGTTTAACAATTATTGGGACATTGAGTAGTGTTCGACTTTGGTTAATGTGAAGGGGGTGAATTTTCACAGTCAGTTTTACCAACATTTCGATGAAACATGAGATTTTTTATATTTACGTAGCAGAATGTAATGTGAAATGACGTGGTGCTAATAGTTACCTAACCGGTACCTAATATTACCTTACAAATACCTTGTTAGTGAGTCTCAAGCAGGAACGATATGCACCTCTTCTTCTGCTGCCTACTCGAAACTGAAAATGCATGCAATCAAATTAGTACTTCCGTTGGGGCTAAGCTGCAACACTGCAGATGTGCCCTTGCGTCACCTAGAACAAACCTGTGAAGCAGAATCTATTATGATGTATATTTATATTGTTGCCTTATGGTGTGAGTTAGGCGGTCAGTAGGGACAACTGCCGTCTGTGTGTGTCGTGGGTGGGGTCTGATCTACCCAGTGAGGAAATAAGAGTGGATGTTGTATGTGCTTGAGTCTGTTTGTAGAACCTTGCTGCTAAGTGTCGGTGGTGTTGTTTGAAGAAAGGTACATTCATCGCTTTCTCTGTGAGGTTTATCTGCGTTGTGGGGTGATGGTGTCTGGTCTAGAAGGTTACCTGGAGTTTGTTTGTCAAATCCTTATGGTTAGACAGGAATGAGGTAACTAGGTGTATAAGCCCGTTTGGAAATCTATAGCCCTTAGTTTCATCAAGATCGTAGTTTCCCGTTGTGCCAGACCTGGTCAAACCCCTTTTCAATGTCCAGGAAGACTACCCCTGCCGAGCAGAACTGGTTGAAACCCTTGGTTGGATGGTCCACCCCTCTCATCAGCTGATGCGTGGCCGAGTTGCTAAGACCTCAGTATATTGTGTGTGTGGATATGCCTGCTAATACGTTTGTGTAGGTTTTTTTTTAAATACCTTGCCCATCGTATTCAACAAGCTTATCGATCTATATGAGTCAGGTTTGCTGTGGTTTGCCGGGACACCCATCTGCCCATTCGGACCCATGAGTGGGGAATAGGGCAGCGGTTCTCGCATGAAGTGTTTAACCATCGGCCAGATGGGTATATCTGTTGTGTTTAAGGTCGCATATTCAGCTTGGAAGCCATCGACGTTGTACTAAATTAGTGTCCGCCTAATTTGCCTCTCAAGGCGGTCAACAGTGGTGATAATTCTTGTTAAAAGATATCGTTAGGTGCTGCATACCAGCGAAATTAAGGCGACCTATTGCAAACAAGAAGGCTTTATGCAGCACGAAGTCGAATACTAATAGTTTTTTTTTGCAAATGCATCATAAAATACATTGATGTTTCTCCTTCACATGGTATAACACTCATATAATTTTCATCCTTTCCTTTCAACACTCAATAACCATCTTTATAAAAAAGTGACTTACATCACTAATTTATTTCGGGGGCTCATATGGTATAAGAATAATCTTGTTGTGTTAAATATCTGTAGAAACATTTCTGTAGTGACACGTCCCTATAGAAACAAATCGAATCCAGCGCCGGTTTATAAATTTTATAGGTTAAAAGTGTCTGATTTTGCATTTCCTTATTCCATGATACAAGGAATTCTTAAAAAAGTCATGTCTCTGCACATATTTACCCAACAATATGTTATGTTTATTTAACAAAAGAAGAAAGTCTGTATTTTCATCCCATATTTTTTCCTTCATTTTTCCTTGAAATGTTTTAAATAGCCCAAAGTCTTAAGTAGTAGTCAAAGCCAAACCGTTTCCCGCTGTTTTACAGGGAAAGCCACTGAATCTGTACAATACCCGGCATCTTAACTGTCCTTCTCTGTTATAAAAGATTCAAGATATACTAACTTAGATTTTAGTAACGAAATAAGAAGGGTGCAGGGTAAGTAAGCGATGCGTAAACATGCACCCAGACCGCTTCGCCAACTTACCCCGCCACGCTATCTTGGGTTGGAACTAATCTCGCACCCTGCCAAAATGTGTAAAAGTATGAAACAGCGGCTTGTTTTGTAACTATATAAAAGGCAAATGACGTAGTTTGTGTTTAAAGACTTAAAAGTTAGAGCAATGGTATTATAAAATATTATTTGTAGTAAGAAATATTTAATTATTTTTTTGTAAAACAAAAAATCCCAAACACTCACGAGAAACTAAGAATCTAGGTCTCAGATTACGTCCACGCAGTTGTATTACGTGGGGAAATACATCACCGAGCGGTCAGTTTTGTGAACTCATTAACATAGAATTTGAAGCAGTACGCCAACTTACCCGTGTGACAGCTAGCCCTGGTCTCCCCTACTTATAGGTTCTGCAACAATAACAAAGACTTTATGGTTACAAAATGCGATAAGGGTAAGTTCTCATCGTTATTTTTAAACTCAGGTATATTGCGGACATGGAGAAGGTTTATGTGATACATCGCACCTTGCCTTGTTCTATAAAATACGTTTTATAATGAAAACATTATATAGAGAATTTATTTGTAAAAACATCGTGGTTTATTTTTACGTCCAAGCATTGTTTATACGGGTGCTGTACATTTTGCATGGGGACGATTTACTTTTAAGGATTATACTATCTACTAGAAATATACCTACGTACTTCATGGATTTATTTGTAATATTTGGAGAGAAAAACGTGGGGCGCTGCCAGTAAATAATACAAGTAGAGGATCCATGATGTAGGGCACTGAGAATGAAATAAATTACAGTCAATGCCATTTTCCATTCACTGAAATCGTCTGTGAACATTTTCGGATTCTCTACTAGTATTATTTACTGATATCCATAGCCACAAACAATTCTCCCTCAACATTGTAGAAGAGCATTGAAAAATTATTTTATACATTTTACTCAGTTTTAAAAGCGTGGTATATCGAAAAGACATTTATTTAATTTATTATTTTATATTACAAATTAGAAAAAAATTGAAAACTTAGTGATTATGAGTACAAATAGAAAAACTTAGAGAGTTCCTTTATTATTTTAGTGACTTTTTAGTCAGTTTTAAAAACGTGGCATATTTAATTTTCTTAAAATGTTATTTATTATTTTCTGCTGTTTAGCCTTATGTCCGGGTGACAAATATAAATCGATATTGTATATATAGATGAGACTCTGTCACTGACATATATAAGAGTAGTAGGATACGTGCGGCATGCATTGCTGGCAAAGTGAGCAGTGTGTACCTGGGAGTGTTGTTTGCTCTTGCTTGAGCAAGCCAAGGCACGCAATCGGCAAGGTGAGAAGAATCTGCGTCCCTTGTCTCACGTGACCTCGCTTAATCCTTTCTCTTGTTATTACTCCAAGGTCGATTATACCCTGTTCTTCGGGATGTTTTATATCTCGCTCACGGTGTTTAAATGCAAGTTTAACGGGGAAAACCAGGTCACTATGCACTATCACCTATCATGAGGTTATGATAGACATCCTTAAGGTAAGAATATAACTTAATAGTTCTTTAAGGTTTTTATAGATATATGTTATAAGGGATAGGAGTAGGTATATTATTAAAAATTAATTGGTTAAGGTAGAACACTTTTACAGGATGATATATTAAATAACGGTTTAGAAATTGTATGCGCTGTTAGTTATAAAAACAGCCTGATTTTACATTTCCTGGATTGACGAATGCAAAGTTTTTATTTACAAACGGTCAAATCTCTGGAAGTATTCAACCCAACAGAATGTTTCTTATGTGAAACTAAAGAAGAAATCTTGTATTTTTGTCAGCGGTTATCATTCTAAAAATATCTTTTACAGTCTTTAAGTAAAGACGAAAAAAGTGAATAAATAGACAATTCCGTAGTAAAATCTTAATGAATACTTTTCGTAAAAAAAAATTGTGTTATTTTCAAAGGTTAATTCAAGTAATAGGGTAATGTAGCCTATAGGTTACTTTAATGACAGACAGCATTGTGAACATAAACCTTAAGTAAGCTTTATCATCCATTCCTGGCCTTTTCGTAAAAGAGAAATATTGATATTTTCAAAGGGTAATTCAAGTGATAGGGTAATCTAGCCTATAAGTTACTATAATAACAGAGAGCATAGTGAACATAAACCTAAAGTCAAAAAAGGCTATACAGGCGAACATAGATTTTTTTAAAACCCGGATCTGGGCCCCCAAATCGCGCCCAGCCCTCCTCTAACGAGCTACCTCTATCTCACATGCACATGCGGTTAGTATCCCTACCGCAAGTTGTAATGAGGCAAGCAGAGGACGACTTAGGAAATCCACCCCCGCATCGTGCCTTGCGCTAAGGCGACTTGGTGGGTTGCTTATGTTTGCTGTAATGTACGAATAGTTGTGTGTTTGGTTGCATTATGTACTGCTATGTAAAGGCTTCCAATGAAAAGGCAGAAAGTCACTAAGTTTCTTCTCTTACAGTAGCCGTGACTAACATTTGTAACGATTGTCCCAACATTCACTCACACGCTTTAGTCACTATTATACGCTAGTATGCGTTAAACTAGAGGCGGCACACCCGACACGCACACACAGGTACATGCACACAAGTACTGCAGCTACACACGTGCACACTAGCAAACCTAACGCGTTACAGACTTAAAGCGAGAGAATGTTGCATTGTCATCCATTCCTGGATATAAGTAAAATTTCAAGTATGTACCTTCAAGTCTGTAGCTCCTCAACCAAACTTAATTTCTTTAAAGATTTTTGAGGATCAAGGGCAGAAGAAACACCAGGATATTATTCAGTTCTCACATATATTTGAAAAATTCCAAGTCTCTAGCTCATATCCCAAGTTCGATTTGTTTAAATAACCATGGTTTAAACAAATGTAGAGACAAGAAACCTAGTGAATGTGGGATCATTTTCATGTTTTTTGATCAATATTTAAATTTTCCAGTCTCTCGCTCATTGGGAAGTTAGTTTAAACTTAATTGCAAAAGAGACTTAATTGCAGAAATATGACTGTTTTAAACGCCTGCAAGTGCAACCTGAAAATGTAGTCTTGCGATTTTTATCACTTTAAACACGTACAACTCTTATCGGTCACAACTTGTTTCTTTATTGATTTTCGTCTGTCCAGTTGTACAAAAGTAAAATAAATATTACTTTATCTTGGACTTATTATTTGTTAAAACAAGTTTATATGTACATCGGAAGATGAGAAATGAATAATGAAACGATTTGAGTAATGAAAGATGATACCATAAAATGCATGAGAAGGGAAGATAAAAACCGTAACTAAGAAAAATTAACAACTCCAGCTAATAAACGTAAGCGATAAGACCAGCGCAACTGTGCAGTGGACTCGTTCGATCGCCGTGTTATTTTAGACGTAATGCAGGACTTTTACCTTGACAAAAACACAGTACCGCCTATTGGAAATATTTTAACAGTTTTAAAGCTCCTTAAGAAACCTGAATGAGACGGGGTTTAAGTGAAAAAGCAAGAATAAACGGAAAATGTTATTACACTTGTTTGTTTTATCTTGGGAAAAAACACTACTTTCTGATGTATTCAGCAGACGTGTTTCGCACTAGGTCAGCGCATTTTTCAATGCTATAATTTTTCAATTACTAACAAGACTGTTGCTTAGGTGTGTTGTGTAGGTGCGAGTCTGTGGTGTATTTTATATTTGTGGTTTTCTGAGCTGACTTATCCACAGGAGATTACCACGGAAACATAAACTTCTCAAATTTTTCAAAGTGGATTGAAGAAAAGGTAATTCCCAACTTCCCATTTGACCCAACCTTGGTAGTGGTAAATGCTCCTTACTATAACAAGGAAGTGGATAAAGCTCCGTTAAAGTCAAGCCTCAAGAGGGACATGCTTGACTGGCTACAAAACCCGGGCATCCAGTGATACGTTAATCTCCTACATGTGTGACTTGAACGCTATATAGAACCTGCTTGGAGTAAGCTGAAACACTTTGTGCGACAAAACAATACCAAAGCTGAAAAATGCATTAAAATACTGAAGGAATTGGTGAAAAAGTGTTTTGAAAACATCACTTCCGATGCCTGGGAAGGTTATGCTCATCCCACTAAAGCCATGGAAGAGTTCTACTGGGGGAGATACGGCGTTGTTGTGTGATCGTGAACCTCGGAGTCGACGTCACCGACACCACAGATACGTCCAGTGAGGAGAACATTACTGTTGAAGACATCGCAAATAAATACGAAGGCCTCGCAACGCCTTTACCTTAGGTATAACGCCTTGAATAATTATATTGACCAACAGTTTGCAATATTTAAATATTTCCATTGTCTCAAGTACCAAAATAACTAGTTAATAAGGATATAAATATTTCATATTAAACATATTTCAAAACAAGATTTTACTCAGTTTAGTTTCCTTCTATTTTACCTCGTGATTTATCTATTTTGTGGCTAGGTTAGTTGCTAACTAATGTATTTCAACTATAATTTGTATATGGTATAAAAATGTTTAAAAATCATAGGTTTTTAACACTTTAACTGCAATGCGTATATAAATGATACTCAATGAACGTTTCTCCCAAGCCATGTGTATTATTGTTATACACGCTTAAACTTACCTACAGGCCAAGAGCCCTTCTCAGAAAAAATCTAAACCTTCACAAATAATTACTTTCATCGAAAATGTTAAAAAGTTATTCTTTTGACATACAAGATACATATTTAACAAAAACTTACCTTTCTTCGTGATTTTATAACCCGTGTATAATTATGATACAAATGTTTCAGGGCAATAAAAACTTATTATATAATTCTTAAAAATGTCTTGTTTAGTCTTCATTAGCATAATAAAAATTAAATTATAATAAACCATGGAAATCTACATTTTCAAATTACTGTCATGTTTTATAAAAAAACAAGCTAAACACATGAAACTAAAATCAGGACATCCAGTACAGTTTGTAGTCACTTGCTTTGACTGTTTATATGCAGATGCTCTAACATAAAGATTGGACAGCCTTGAATAACAAACACAACTTTCTTCTCTTCATTCTCCTGAAGCTCATGCTTACGTTCACGTGGTGTAGTTGGCCGGCTCTGGTACTTCACTGCCATAAATCAAAGAAAGAGCTTATTTTTCTCTAAATAATGTCATTATAATGTTTTTATTGTAAATTTCTTTATAGACTGCAAGGGCGTTTACAACCGTAGTATTTGTAAGCAGCTCAACGGCAACTTTTCTGTACCATTTTATACCCTTTCTTACAGTTGTATTGTAGGAGGCCATCTGATCAGAAACGTCAATGAATGATTAAACACTATTGTATTCCAGTATCGTAGACGGTTTTTTATCTATTCCACGTCGAGTTATGACTTCAGTCATTACCGGCACATCCTTAGTCAATAAAAGGGCACGTTTCTTTTATCATTCCATTTCGAAATTATAGATTTTGTATTTGACTGTAGTGATTTCATTTCACCTCTTGATAACTTTGCTAAAACAACAGGTTGAGGATTGTGTTTTCACTTTTTGTTTGAAGTCGCATTTAAGTGAGTTTGTTTTTTTATTCAGCTGGTCAGCTAATTCTACACTAGTATAGAAATTATCTGTGAAAAGGACTCTTCCAGAGTTTAGTAGAGGCTCAATCAGTTCCATCACAACTGATGTTGAGTGGCTGCCCCCGGAGCCATGAGCAGTGGTTGTTTCCTTTCCGGCATAAAGTTTTAAATTCCATGTATAACCATTCTCAATACATAATTAATAGAGTTTTAAGCCTTCTTTATGCCTTTTGTTGGGGATGTATTGTCTAAACCCTAACCTACCTCGGTAGGGAATCATTGTTTCATCTATATAGACTTTTTGGTGAGGAACTAAACATTTTGGATGTCTTTTCATTCTGCTTATCAATTAAAATTTTTATTTTATGTAATTTGGAATTTTTATCAATGTTTTTACTATCTGAAAAATGAATATGGCTCAAAAGAAGCTTAAAACGGTTTCTTGGCATCATTTTGCAAACTTTGTTTTCATACAGCAAATTTTTATACCAGTATTTCTGAATTGAAGGATTTTTGTCTAAACCAATCCATAAAAGTAGGCCTAAGAATAGTCGGATGTCATCTCTATTTGTATCTTGTCATATATGTAACCTAGAATGTGGTGTAATTGATTCGTCCAAAATGCATTTAATAATAAATTGTTCAGCATAGCGGTTAGTCTCTAATACTATAAAGTCGAAAATATTGTCATCAATAAAAAAATTGTAGGAATTGAGTTCATTTGGATTATATTGAAGTTCTTCAATAACATGATGTTGCAAGCCACCATCTATATTACAAGTAAATTTGTGTAAATTATCTGATACTTCATTCCACACAACATCACTAGATTTTCTTATATCCGGAGTTTGTCCTGATGTTCCAGGCTGCACTCCTGTTGATTGAGAATTGATATGTTAAATTATATCAATTCCTTGTCTCTTCCTTTGCACCCCAGTATTGTGTTCCCCGCTACTAATATCATCACTACTTTCACTTGACAATATGAACTCAGGGTCTTCAGGATCACTAATATCACGAAAACAGCTTAGTTCACTACTTGAGGAAAATTCATAATGACAATTTTCAATATATTTTCTAAAACTTTCACTATCATTCATTTTACTTGTAGGATTAATCAAGAGCAACACACATAACCTCAATAACTGAGAACTGTTTGGTATTGAATTATTCAACAAAACAAACAAGGCCTAAACATGTGAAAAACATCTGTTTGTAAAATAGCAGCAGTGCTGCCAACACATGAAAGTCATAAAAACCAAATGTATCATATCAAACTCCTAGGCAAAGGCAACAACACAATATATAATATACAATGATATATGTGCATATATATAATACACAGCCTACTGAAGATTGGTTATTTGAGTGTTTAGTTTTGATACACATGGCCTGTACAAAACATATCTTTATGTATCAAACTGATATATGCGGCCTAAATGAATGGACTGTGGAAAGAGGCATGGCCCTATAATGTAATCTGTAAAAACACCTCTGGCAGTTAAAGTGTTAAATGTAATATTAAAAATATTACGTTCCAAAGAAACAGGATTTCACTTTTATTGCTTTGGCGATGCATTCGTTGTTGGAAACAGTTGCGTTAGCGATGTGTATAAACAAACAAATCATTTTGCGTCTTTATGCAAATAATAGGTTTATATTTTATTAACCTTTAATATACAAATTTATATAAATTATTACGTTTATATAGGCCTAATGTTAATTATACACAATATAAAAGATATGAGTAATATTATAAGTAACCCAAAATCATATATGAAACCTTTCCTACAAATCTGACGTTTTGGGTTAGACCATGATTTTAGAAATGACCTTAGCGTTTTGACCTGCCTCTTCTCGTGCGCCGGAGACTATGTGTCAGTAGTGCGACGAAGGACCTCCCCTTTAGCATCCCTATAGAGAAAAAGAAATTACGCCCGTCGTCCTCCATTGGAAAACATATAGTGCGCATGCGCCGTATATAAATTTAAATACCAAGATTGACCAATAAATAAGTGTTATTAATACATTTTTTAGTTTTAGTTGTGTCTGAGGTATTAGCAGCACTAGTTAATTAGCAAATTAAAATGTTAATAATATTTATAGGTACAATAATATAAGGCTTCAGGAATATCCTTTAATAATACAGAGTTGTTGAGTTTGCGTCCTAAAGTAAAACAAAGCACGCATTTAATTAACTTGACTCATTTGTGGGGATATTACATCCGAGTTGATGTGCCCCTTGTTGTTGATGTTCTTGGCCCCCGTTAACGAAATTCTGGAGAGTCCGCTGAGCAATGTATTGAGCTTCTTATTCCTTGTCGTCTCAAAAATATAACTAGGTTATGAAGCTGAATGTAAAAAAATTGATTTTGAATCTCTTCATTGGTTAGTTTAGATTTACCACAAAATAGGCAGTACTGAAAATGAATCAGCTGTAGTTGCCTTCTTGATTAGGTGTGCCAACTTTTGATTGTCGCCACGGACTCATTTTGACGTATTCCATTTCAGGTTAGTTTTTGCTGGCATGGTGCTAACTACTGCAGAGAAATCTTTTATCCTTGAGCAATACTTACGATCATTTGGAATTGGAGTGCCTTAGGCAACATTGCTTTCCTTCAAGAAACTTTAGTAGGTAACCGCCTCATCTCCCTTAGAACAAACTTTCCTTACCCATTCCCCTTCGTAGATCTTACACCACCTGACGCCTACAATTGGGGAGTAATGAAGAAGATTTTCCGGAATGGTGAAAAATAACCACGTGTAACAGCACCAAAGTAGTGCGAAACCTTCAAGAACGGTACGAGTGTTTCCTAGAATTGAACGGAAGTCATATAGAACTTGTTTAAACCCGAGTCTAACAGAACTAGCTTCTTTTTACTTGTATTTGTTTGTAAAACTATGTATATAAAATCTTACAACTGTTTCAGTGCTGTTTATTTTGACGCATACAGTATTTTATTTGTTTAGGATCATTATGTCTTTTCAACGTTTAATTATTCTCAAATATTATTATTGTGTTTTGATGACTAGTTCACAGTCATTGTCTCCCCTACCGATGGTTTAAAACACTTACATCGCATTCTAAGATTGCCCGTGGTGGATGGACCATTCCGGAATACGACCAGGTGCCATTTTCATGTTGATATTGTACAATTCTTCTAAGTTCTCTTATTGAG
This sequence comes from Prosapia bicincta, assembly GCA_036971475.1. NCBI lineage: Eukaryota > Metazoa > Arthropoda > Insecta > Hemiptera > Cercopidae > Prosapia > Prosapia bicincta. The sequence continues at coordinate 347,279,155 of JBAIZL010000002.1, read as the reverse complement.
TTTATTCCTTGTAGGAAAAACTAAAAATTGTATTGGATAACATTTGAAAGAATGTAGCCGTCCCCTGTAGGTTCTTTTCCGACCAGTAAATGTGGACAGAAAATCCTACCAAGTGCTTAGTTCTTTCATCACTAACTACCAGCGTTCCTGAGGTCCTGGAAATCCTTCTTCAGGTCGTGCTAAGCACTTCAGCTCAAGAGGGTCGCCAGTGCTTCGGTCACAAAGCCTTCCTCTGGCTATAATAGGGAAAGTGATTGGTCAAGTTTAAATTACAGAAAATAATAAAATTGTATCATTTATAATAATAATGATAGGTCAATCTAAGAAGTTGAACGTTAATCATCAAACACACCGCACACCCCCCCCCCCCACACACTCACACACACTCGTATGCACTCGCTCGCACTCGCATGCACTCGCACACACACTAGCACGCACACACACCTGCACGCACGCACACACTCTCGCACGCACACACACTCGCACGCACATGCACACACCCACGCACACGCAATTCGACGTGAATTTTCTTCTTATTATCTATACTCAACTATTCTTATTTTAATTTTCTTTTATTTATTTACTCCTTACCTACTATTTATTTATTTCCTTCAATAACTCCATCTTTCCTTTTTTCTATTTCCCCTATTTTTCTTCAACCTTCGTTATTCATCTTTATTTATATATTATTCTCCGACACTCTTCCTTACCTGGTAAGTATTAGGACCTACCATTACTAATACCTAGTTAATCCTGTCCCTTATCCTATATCTCCCTAATACTTACCAGTTGCCCTGCAATGGTAGAATGACATATTAGGAATTTCGGTCAGTCAACCGAAGCCTGTCACTTCCCTGTATAGATCTTCTAGGAATGAATTCCTAGATTTCGTATGAAAATTAGCAGAGTATCTCCCTATACTAGTATAATACTCGGAGTGGGGTGTCTGCTATTTGAGGCGTTTGGTACTTGGAAACCTTTTAGTAAGAAATTGTGAAAATGCGTGTCATTTAGCTAGACCATCAGTAACGACCTCTAATTGGAAAATCAAATTTTCTATTTATAAGGTGGTAGAGCATGCACACATTTAGAGGCAATAATTATTTATTTAAATTAGCATCTTTACCCCTAAGACAACATCATTAATATAATTATATTATATATTGAATATCTATAGTAAGCTCATATCAATTAAATTATATTTGATGTTTAGTTTGTCGAATAATTTATTTGTTTTAACTATTTATAAAATTAACAATATTTACTGAAGAATTATTAACATTTGCTGAAAAATTAAAAATATAAAATAATTCCTTGCCACACCTTGGCTTGACTATCTTTATAAAACAAATTAAAGTAACATTTTTCCTGCTTTTGCTTTAATTTTTTCCGATTTGATTTTATATAATATGATAATAAACTTCAATTTGTTATATATATATATATATATATATATGTATGTATAATTTGGCATTTAGTTCATATGAAATTTCCCCTTATAAATATTTAATTCCTTCTTTACTTCTTACTCAATTCCTAATAAAATCTTACTTACTCAAAAGTCATGTCATATATTTTTGTAATTTATAATTATTTTAGGATATTTATTAATTCTATCCCCATATATACATACATACATACATATATATATATATATATATATATATATATATATATATATATATATTTGCTAAAATGTTATCATTTTTGAAGTCAAAATATATTAGATTATTTTATACTATAAATGTATAAGAATTTACTTGAAATGTATTTCTTTATATATCTTTTTATAGGTATAACCTTTATAATTTAAAATATAATAAATTTCTATTATTTTACATATGAACAATTTGAAATAAATTTAAATAAAGCCAAATCTGATCTCTAATTTAGTTTTTTAAATTTAACAAATTTACTCGACATTATTCTTTTAGAAGCAATGTTAAGCATGAATGGATTAGACATGCCTTTGAAGAAAAACGTCATCTTCAGTCGCCTGTTTTTGCTAGCAAATGGATGCTGATCCCGTCCGGAATGGTTCAGCAATGTTTCGTCCTTCTCCTGTGTTCTTCCGATGAGTCCCTCTTCTCCAATGAATTGGCTGCGTACTGCAATCTCTTCTTCTTTCCGAATTTAATAGTTACGACTGAAACACTTATTATTAATTACCGGTTATCTGTTAATTTTAAAAACTTTATAGTTCCGTTCGGAATGGTTCTTCTGCGGTTATTTTACATTAAGAAATTTGTACTGACAGTTTTTGTGCCTGGAAAGGCTAGGGATTGACTCTTTAGCCCGCTAGGATGATACCAAAGAAAACTTAAAAAGCAACACCTACTCCCGCAGTCCCTGTTCTCTGGCTCGTATAACTCCAATTTGGCATCAACAACGTTTTCCCCACTCCTATCTCTATCTTCTTCGACTTTGATCTTTGCGATTAGTTTTTAAAATCTTTTATAATGATTTGGCTTTACTGTATCAATTTGTTTTATAATTATTATTCCATTAGTTTTGTTACATTTTATTAGAATATTTTTTAATTACATTTTTTTTGATATTATTAAATTTTGGTTTTTAAGCGTTCAAACAGCATTTTTGCCCGTTTGAGTACACGCACACTCACATGCACACCAAACCACTTGGGATAAAAGAAAATTGAGTTTATAACTTGTTTTATTTCGTGGTTACGTTGTGATACAGCAAACATTTGGAGCATGTAAATATGTTACATTTGTTATTAAGTTGCTAACGTATAGGCCTATGTGTGCATAAAGGTTGTGGTAATTGGCTATGACTGCTTTAAGCATGATGTTTTGGGATATAGGTCCTTTGAGAAACCTCCAAAGAATAACATTGTTTCTGTTACAAAATACATTTGGTTTTGAAGGACCATTTAATGTGAAAACAAGTATTTAACACCAGTGTAGGACATTTCACAAAACCTCTGTTTAAAAAAGTGTATAAAAATTAGGAAAAAAATCACAAACCTAAAACTATGTATTTAGATATAAAACAGAGAAGAACTCTGCAGTGGGTTTTATTGGGAATGTTTATGTTTGGAGTTTACGCTTGATTTACTTGTGCGTAGTAGGCTTATTTGGGAAGGGAATTGAATATTTATGTCTTGCCTTTGTACAATTGGAGGCACTTTAAAGAGAAAATTATTATTAAAAAAGTCTAATGTAAAATATTTAATACCAAAGTTTTAGATAAAATCCTATTAGCGCTTTGGTTGTTTTATGTCAAACGTCAGTTTGAACAAATTTTGACCACTCCAAAAGATAAATAATAATTCTACTGATTATTTATGTAAAAAAATATAAAATATTAGCTCAAAGTTATTCTATGCAGTAAAAATATAAATTTGTATTAGAAAACCTTAGAAATAATGTAGCCGTCCCCGATCAGTTTTTTCACGACCAATAAATGTGTTAAGAAAATCCTACCAAGTGCTCAGTTCTCCCTATAGTAACTACCGTTTCTCCTGGGGTCATGGGAACAGGCGTAATAGGCTTATTGGGGAAGCAAATTCAATATTAATGTCATACCTTTTTACAATTGGAGGAATTTTAAAGAGAAAATTATTATTAAAAAAAATTATTGTAAAATATGTAATACCAAAGTGTTAGATAAAGCGCTTTGGTCGTTTTATGTCAAACGACAGTTTGAACAAACTTTAACCACTCCAAAGGAAAAATAATAATTCTACCGATTATAAATGTAAAAAAATATAAAACACATTAGCACAATGTTATTATTTGCAGGAATAATATAAAATTTGTATTAGATAACCTTAGAAGGAATGTAGCCGTCCCCGATCAGTTGTTTCACGACCAATAAAAGAAAATCCTACCAAGTGCTCAGTCTTCCCATAATAACTACCATTTCTCCTGAGATCCTGGGAATCCTTCGTTAGGTCGTGCTAAGCGCTTCTGCTCCAGGTTGTCGCCAGTCATTCGGCCACAAAGCCGTCCTCTGCCTGTAATAGTGAAAGTGATTGGCCAAGTTTAAATTACAAAAATAATAAAATTGTATCACTTACTAACTGACCCAGCGAACTTCGTACCGCTTAAAAGTAATGTAATGGATTCTTAACCGTAACTGAACCTAATTTAGTATTTTATTATCATAATAATCGCTGAACGTTTAGTAGTCGCTCGAGAAAAGTGGGGCATTCATAGTTCTTATTTAAATGTTATTTATTGAAGTGCACTCGGATATACAATATTATTGGTTCCTTTCTGGCGTGTACACAAAAAAATCAGAAAGGTTTTCACTTGTGAGCATGCCACATAAAGATGTTAATGTGAAAAGTATGTATTTTCAAAATTAATTCCAAATAATTTTAATTTTAGTGTTGCTTAGAAACGAAAATTTGGAAAGAATTCAAAGAAATGTCTTAAGATAAGATGAGATAGAAAGTTATATTTTATGCTGTTTTGGGACTTAAAAATTTACATGGTCTCTCTTTGAGAAGCTGTTATGTTGAAAATCTATTTTATTAGTTGATATTTTTCTGCTGAAATTAATTGGTTTTGGGGGGGCAGTCACGTATCACCCCCCCCTGGGCTACGCCACTAAGAACTACTTATCTCAGAAACCTTCCCAGGAATGTACTCAACAATTTCCCTAAGTTACATGGGGGGGTCGGGTTAGTGTTTTATAATGCATAAGGCTCATACATATAAGGATTCATTTTGATATCAGATATAACATACCTGGTAGAACGATCTAGAAAGGTTAAAATAAATCATACTTCTTGAGAAAGGAATGTTTTTCGTTGAATTTCTTTTAAGTGTAACTGAATTGGAGAATACTTAGTAATTTTTTTATTTAGTTCAAAATAGTTTTCAACCAGAATTATTTAAAATCGTATTAAAACAATGTTACCTTTTCAACACGCACTTCCGAATACTTAATTCCGAACCAAGGTTTTGTTGGCTTTGATAGAATTAATTAATGTTTATATACTACAGTGTCTCGAATGAGAATAATTAGATATATTAACCTTTTTTAAAATTGGATTTTTCAATTATGATCATAAAAGATAATTGAACTAACTTACAATACAACCAAGCTATGTTGCCACATTCACTTCAATGTAATGTCTAGAGTAAACAAACTAAAGGAAGAATGTCGAGGCGGCCTCAGCCAACTAGAGAAACAAATTCTTATCGCTACGATCTAGACTTTGGACTGCAAGGGAATCAGGCAGTCGGCTGTTTATTTGACCAGTGCGTTTATTTTATCTTGTCTTACTTGATTAGAGTTGTGATGAATTTAACTGCATTTTGTTCTTGCATTTTGTCTAACCGTTTTTAAACTAAAAGTTTGTTGTCAAGTGTAATTAGTTTATAATATTTGAGACAGTTAGAGGCTTTCCTTTATTGTTTTCTATTAAGGCAGATATTTTACAATAGCCACATAGGAAGAAATATTTATATTTCACAAGTATCTTTGTCGTGCTAAAATCGCACAAAGAAGACGACTTGTAGTTTTGCCGATACATGTAGGCCTATGTATTGACAACTATATCTTATTGTGTGTTTTGTGTTTTTATAATATTTCTTATAAATAGATAATAACGATGCTATAAGAAAAATGTAATATTTGTTAGCCGAGATTTTATGTTAACTTTATATGTCTACTGCTCATTAAACACTTCAAGCATTTACCTTAGATATGTAATCAAAATTAATTTTGTAGTCTGGTGTTGCCATTTGTAATTCATTGATTTTAATTCACAGACACATACAGATTCACAGTCACAATCACACAGGCCCACAGAGACACGGTAACACAGTTACATACACAGCAAACCAGCTGACCAGCTGGTATTGGCAATATCATATACGTATTTGGGATAACAGACAATTTAGCTTATAACCTGTTTTAACACTTTTTGAAAGAAACAATAGCAAAAAAGCTTCATAATATAGCAAACATTTGCACGATGTAAAATTGTTACATTTGATGTTAAATTGGCTACTTTTATAGGTTACATGTGTGTGTAATGGTGAAGTAATAATTGGCTATGATTGCTTCAAGCATGAAGCTTTGGAAAATAGGCTTTTGGAAAACCTGCTAAGGAATAACATTGTTTATATTAGAAAATACATTTGGTTTTGAAGGACCACAATGTGTGGAAATAATTATTTAACACTAGAGTAGGGCATTTTCCAAAAATTCCTTTTATAAAAGTGTATATAAATTAGGAAAGTTAAAACATAAACCTAAAACAATATGTTTAGATATAAACAACAGAGAAGAACACTTCAGTGGGTTTTATTGGAAATGTTACGTAATATCTTTCATGCTATATTTATTTGTGTGTAATATTTAGGAAGCGAATTAAATATTGATGTCTTGTTTTTGTATAATTCGAGGGATTTTAACGGGAAATGTTGTTACTGTTATTATCTAAGTTATGATTAAAAAATCTAAGGTAAACTATGTTTACCAAAACTTTAGATAGAATCCTAATAAAAAAGTAAAAACGTTTAGCCTATCTTTTACTTTAAGATACTAAACTGCAGAGAGAACTGCCGTTATGCTATTATTAAACATAAAATAATTTGGATATACACCTAGATAAAATTGCCTGTTTTCTAGCCAAAAATATAGATTCCAAGAACAATGAATCTTTCCATGGAAATAATAATGTAACCTCAACGCGTGTTTCCAGGCAACCATACATCAGTCATTGTTAATATGTTTACAAGAAAATATTGTTATATTTTTAGAATAAATAATTTTATATTATTTGCCGAATTTCCCGACTATATTTTTTGATAGATGTGTTTTATTAGTTTAGTTTTTTAAAATATTTCATAACCCGAAATGCTCAAATAATTACATATGAGACTGGATAAAAGTGTTTTACTTAATTACCTATATACACAAAAATTAGTACTCGAAGAAACCGTTCAATACACCGAATAACATACACACAGACAGACCACCAGTTTTACCCATGCACAAATAAACACCATAGACATCGAATGTAATATAAACGAATTAAGACTTAAACAAATGACCTAGGTTGTGGTAATTGGCTATGACTGCTTTAAGCATAAATCTTTGGGATATAGGTTCTTGGGGAAACCTGCAAAAGAATAACATTGCTTGTGTTACAAAATACATTTGGTTTTGAAGGACCATTTAGTATGATAAGAAGTATTTAACACCAGTGTAGGACATTTCCCAAAAATCCTGTTTAAAAACGTGTATAAAAATTAGGAAAAAAAATCACAAACCTAATACTATGTATTTAGATGTAAAGCAGAGAAGGACACTACAGAGTGCTTTATTGGAAATGCTTACGTAATGTGTTACATGCTATATTTATTTGTGTGTAATATTTAGAAAACGAAATAAATATTAGTGTCGAGCTTTTGTTTAATTCAAAGCTTATAATTGGGAAAATTTGTAATCTAAAGTAAAACATTTAATACCAACATCCGATAAAATCTTATGAAAAGCAGAAAAACGTTTATCTTTATAAGTAATTTTATTTTAGGTACTAACCATAAAAGTAACCTTCACATAGTGTAATACTAAGTTATAGATGGAAACAAATAATGTTGTTATTGCATTTGCAGACTATTGGTGAGCCATGCAGAGGATGATCCACCCCCAAAGCGCCCCGGAAACCCCTAGGAGATCCCCGGAGCCTCACCGCACCGTAAACTGCAAGAAGGTGAGTTGATGTTTGCTGTAATGTATAAATAGTTTTGAGGTTGAAAATAATAAGATGAAACAAGCAAATTGACAATAATCCAAGAAAACTTGTATAAAGTCTAGCAAAATTCAATCCATTTACGTCAGGTTCATGCTATTATTAAACATATAATAATTTGGATATACTTCCAGATAAAATTACCTTTTTCCTTTAGATTTCAGGAACCACACTTCAGTCATTATTAATATCATTACACGAAAATATTGTAACCTCAATATTTTAAAACAGATAAAGGCTCCTCTATAGTAATAATGCGCCAACAAGACGTTGACAGTAAAGTAAATAAATACGTGACAAAAAACAAAATAACCGAACTCCATTTAGTCCCTATAAAAAAATATCAAACACAAATAAAAACTACTTAAGCAAATTCACCGAAATCATGAAACCAGAACAAGAGATACACTAAAACAAAACACATATTCTGCAATAATAAACCATACCCAGGCACCTTCACGTAATCTAGCCAAATACACACACAAACTTTAACAACTGCACATCCATAAACAATAACATTGACCTCATCAACAAAATTAAACCCATCTATGTCACACACAACTACAGTACCATTCGACATAAAAACCTCCATAAAAATAATCACTTCATTCACTGGAAAACATGCTGACAACAAATAAAACTCCTCAAAAACTCACCTAAGAAATCACCACACTCCCTAAACTCATAACACAAATTCTACACACAAACACTGACATCGTCGTCGAAACTAGCCCGTTTGTGTTAATAAACTAATGTGTAGTAAGACTTAGAGAAAACTGTTTAATTTTACCGTTGTGAATTCTTCTTACTAGCTAAGCTGCTAATTAACTTAATACTAAACCTAACTTTTACCCTCAAATTAGAAGACAATAATAAAATAAATTATTACCTTATTAATAAAAATAAAGTAATAAGATCATACAAGATTGCAGATGTGCGACTCCAATTTGACTGTGATTGGCTGTAGCATAATCCGTATTAGTTATTTATCATTTCCCATAACTTCTCAATAACGACAATTATTAGAATAAGCAGAAATTATTTAATTCGTAGAATAACCAATTCCCTACCTCCACGAATAGAGCAATATCTTTCTGTTGTCACCTAAATCTAAGTCGTCCGATATATTTCGCAAGAATAATGCGAGTAAATGGTACTGCGGGTTAAATGATTATTCTAGTACAAATTTGCGTTCGATTAGGTATTCCGCGTTCCAAACACATTGTTTCAAGGTCACTCTAACCTAAGTAGCAGAGTCAGTTTAATCATGTAAAATGTTTGTGGAGTTGTGTTCTAACCATTCTACAAAAAAATTTTGTGGAATTGAAAACTGCTGGAGTTGAATCTAGTTTTCTTTGATTATTCTACTCCTCGCGTTTAAACAAACTGTTTAGTTAAAGATATGGATGTATTTGTACGCTTTTATATCTTATATTACTCCTAATAATTATTGATAATCCACATTGAATCGCGAGTAATAATATATTAACTATCGTTTGTAACGGCACCATCATCATTGAGTTATAACTATTGCAAACTGATGCCATCGAAGGGATGCTAACGTCATTGGCTTTGAAACGAGCTTCAGTCATTATATTTTATATATGAGTGATTAAGGGAGCATTATTGATGAGTTATTACCATCACTTCATAAGATCAGCTAAAATATGCTAAAATGCACTAAAACAATGTAAATACATTGGCAAATGTGGGCTGGTTCTGTAAAATGTACAAGTTACCTTATATTATTCATCATCATGTCACCTTCTCTGGCATGAGGGAAGTTATATAGTTAGTAACATGACTTAGGCCTTCATGATAGTGTTTAACTTGTTATATGTGAAGCTTAGAATTATTTAGTAATTTTCTTTGTCAGACTTAAGAAAAGGATTTTTAAAATGTGAGGTTATTTTCATTTTGTTTTCTTCAATTATTTCTATTAGTTCACACTCTCCTTATATTTATCTTGTTCAAATTTTCAAACGTTAATAAATCCAATCAGTAGGCTATTAGCCATGTATTCTTAAAATTTCGCAACTAAGGTTAGTTAAATGTAGAACAAAATAAATAGATGTAACAAGAGAAGAGGAAATTCAAGAAATATTGGTAAGTTAGCATTTAGGATCCATACAACGACCATTGTGGGTTTCAGGACACATATGAACAAATAAAAAGAAAATATTATTGCACAAATATAAAAACTCAAGTTCAAAGGTTGGTAAACCAATGGGATACTTTGAAAAACTAAATACGAAAGGACACCTCTGAAGATAAAAATGAATTAAACGGCGAGACCACTTCAAGTAGTTCACGTAGATTGTATTACGTAGCTCCTCAGATATGTCTAAATATGTCGTATTGCCGATGCGCAAGCGGGTACTTATGAACCACGAGTTTCTCTTATGTTTACTTCAGACTTAGTTCCCATGGTAACCTAACCCAACTGAAGGCTGTAAGCAAAACCACCTGTACTATTGCTTCTCGGGTGAATACTTTCGGCGACTGCTATTTCTCGCGCCAAGTGTGCCCCAAGTGTGGCCTTCAGCTCGGTGGCCTTACCTCTACACTCTGGACCTAATCCAGGACCCAATTACACCCCACCGAAGGATAATATTACAAACCTGTTACAGACGTGAATCCCCTTCTCCCATTTTTGCCAATGTATTTACATAGTTTACATAAAACTACTGTTTTAGCGTATTTAGCTGATCTTATGAAGTGATGCTAATAATTAATTAATTATATTAATTAATTAACTCATAACTGATCTACAATTATAAAAGTAATCGACTCATGCTCGTTTCGAAGCCAATATCGTCATCATCCCTTCCATGGCGTCACTTTGTAATAGATATAACTCACTGAAGATGCAATTATAAACGGAAGGTACTAAATTAATACTCGCGATTCAATCTGCATTATCAATAATTATTAAGAGTAATATAAGATTTAAAGCGTACAAATTCAACCATATTTTTAACAAAGCAGTTTATTTATGCGCGAGTAATAGAATAATCAAAGAAAACCAGATTCATCTCTAGCAATTTTTATTTTAACAACAAATATTTTCAGAATGGTTAATACACAACTGCACAAACACTTTACATTGTTAATCTAGCTTTGCTGCTTAGGTTAGAGTGACCTTCAAATAATATTTTTGGAGCTCGTAATACGTAATCGAACGAAAATTTGTACTAGAATCAACATTTAACCCTCAGAAACATTTACGCTCATTATTATTGAGAATATTACCGGACGACGTAGCTTTAAGTGACAACAGAAAGATATTGCTCTGACCGTGGAGATAGGAAATTGGTTATTCTACGAATTAAATAATATCTGCTAGTTCTACTTATTGTCGTTAAAAAACAGTTATGGAAAATATTAAATAACACGTTTGGATTGTTCTAAAGCCAATCGCGGTAAAATTGGCGTCGCACATCTGCAATTCTTTATGACCTATTTTTTTATTTTTATATATAAACTAATCATTTATTTTTATTAATAAAACAATATTGTTTTTTTATTAATGCAACAATGTCTTTTATTGATGCAACAATGTGTTTTTATTAATGCAACAATGTGTTTTTATTAGTAATATAATCATTTATTTTTATTAATAACATATTAATTTATTTTATTATTGTTATCTAATTCTAGGTTAAATGTTAGTATTTTGTGTGTGTAGTTGATCTCATTGTGTGTTTGTTTGATTTACAGTTTGTTGACGTTGTGTAAAAGTAAAATATTGCCTACATTTCTATGATATTATATTATTTTGTCTGTTTGTTTGTTGTTCTGCAGGATGTATTGTTGTACGATGTGATGAAGGAATATTTCAGGTAGACTGTCTGAGATGTGGAATCCCATTGGGAGGCAGGCCATCGTTTTGTGGTTAGAATTTATGTTATGAATTCAGTGAGTGTGAAGATATCTTGGGTAAGTTTTCCTGGAGTTGCGATTGTTTTGAGCGTGTTGTGGATCAGGTCTAAATTATTGCATACGTATGTGTGCTTGTTAGAGTTCATGTTGTCTCTGATAAGTTTGTCTATGTATATGCCTGGCTTGTATGAAGGTGCCGGTGTCACCGGTGTGTTAATGGTCGATTGGCTGTGTTTTGTTTGTTGATTTTAGGAAATGCGTTAAATATTGGTTCTTGGAGTTTTATTGGTTTGTAGCATTTCTCTTGTTCTGGTATCATCGATGCATTTTCATGTGTGTTTGATTTTTTGTGTTAGGACTAAAATGGAGTTCGGTTGTTTTGTTTTCTGTCATGAATTTATTTATTTATTTTTGTCAACTTCTTGTTGGCGCATTATTACTATAGATCTGCCTTTAACTGTTTTAAATTATTGGGGTTAGTTGGTCGCGATTTGTATGATGGGTTTAAGGGCCGTGTGTTTAGTAGTTGTGCTTGGTTTAGTCTTTAATGTGTTTATGTTGGACATTTTGTATTCAATTTCTTGCCCAATGTATTCATAGTGAATGGATTCTGTGCTTTGTATTGCTGTTTCTGTGTACAAACGTTCGTTCTGTGTTGCATTACTTGGGGTGAAGCTGTATTTAAGTCCTTTATTTAAGTCTGTTTTGTTTGAGTTAAGAGTTTTGCTTGTGTCTGATGCTCTGTTTTTGCCTGTGTGGATGGTCTTTTGTGTATTGGAAGATTTCCTTGAGTACTAGATGCAAAGTATCAACGATTATGTTTAATTATTGCTAATATAGGTCACTAAGCAATAACCATACAGCCAATTTTACATGTAGTTATTTGAGAATTTTACGAAAATACTTCTTTAAAATCAATCAAAAAATATAGTCAGGAAATTCGGCAAATAATATAAAAATATTTATTGTAAAAATAATTTTTTGTAAAGCTATTGACAATAACTGAATTGGGGTTGCCTGGAGTCACGCGTTAAGGTTACATTATTGTTTCCAGACAAAATAGGTTGGAGAGATTCATTGTTCCTGGATATTACGTTTGTCACTAGATAAAAAGTGTGTTTTCACTAGTTTTCTAGTGTATGAAGTGATTGTTTGTATGAGGGTTTTTATGTCGAATGGTACTGTAGTTGTGTGGGATATAGATGGGTTTAATTTTGTTGATGAGGTCAATGTCATTGTGTATGGATTTGTAGTTGTTAAAGTTTGTATGTTTATTTGGCTAGATTACGTGATGGTGCCTGGGTGTGGTTTATTATTGCAGAATATGTGTTTTGTTTTAGTGTATCTCTTGTTCTGGTTTCATGATTTCGGTAAATTTGATTAAGTGATTTGTAGTTTGTGTTTGATATTTTCTTATAGGGACTAAATGGAGTTCGGTTATGTTGTTTTTTGTCATGTATTTATTTATTTTTAAATAAATAAAACCTCTAAACCACAAATAACATTTATTTAAACCTTATGTACATTTCGATTGCCCAGCAATCATCTTCAGAGGTATTTAAAAAATACAACTAACTTTAAACAACATAATACAACAAATATATAGTCATAAACCTGCAAATACTTCGCCACGCCCCTTAATTTAAAAAAACTAGTACGACCAATCACGTTGCAGTAAATTCCCCCTCTACAACTTGGTCCTGTCTTCCAACTCTCGTGGTGAAGAGTTACAGTTACAACCATTTCAATTTTACTAAAAAACAAAAATATTATTTATTAACAAATTTATAACTATCTCCTAATTAATGAATATAACTGAGATTTAGGGATAGGCCCTTTATCACAATTTAATAAATTATTTTCGTCATATTTGTGAATGAACAAACTTTCAAAACTATTCAAAAGACCTTTCGAATTAACAGTTTTCAATAATTTTAGATCATTTAATTCTAAAGTGTGTTTAGTGTTTAGAATATGTTCTGCAACACTAGATTTTTCAGGTCTTTGAAATTTTATATGGCTAATATGTTCATTAAATCTGGTTAATATTTTCCTTTTTGTTTGGCCAATATAAATTTTAGTACATGAATTACAATTTATTTTATAAATCCCAGATTTATCTATCATCTTTATTTTATCTTTAGGGTTACCTAATACATTTTTTAAGCTATTTAAGCTTTTGTAAGCTACTTTTAAATTTACCTGTTTAAAAACTTTTTCTAGACCTTTTGTTAAATCCATATCGAATGGTAGGCTAATGAATTGATTTTTAATATTTTCTTTTTGTGTTATTAAGGTAGTAAAAACGTTTCTAAACTTTTTAAATTTTTGTTTCCTCAATATATTAGCTATTATTTTAGCATCATATCCATTGAATTTAGCGATTTCTTTAATTTTGGCCAACTCACATTTAAATCTATTTTTATGCAATGGAATAGTAATAAATCTATTAACCATAGTATTAAAAGCTGCTAATTTATGGGATTTGCAATGGTTAGAATCTACCGGGATATATCTATCATTATTTGTATGTTTCCTGTATATATCAAATTAAATTTTATTATTATTTCTAATACATAATACGTCAAGAAACGGTAAACATTTATTATGCTCTATTTCAAAAGTAAATTTAATGTTTTTATGTTCATTGTTAATTAATGATAAAAAATGTTCTACGTTAAACTCTTTGGTATTAAAAATAGCGAAAACATCATCTACATATCTAATCCATACTCTAGGAAAATACGGGAGTTTGTTTCTTAATTCCTTTTCAAAATTTTTCATAAAAAGTTCGGCTATGAAAGGTGATAAACTATTCCCCATAGTTGTACCATCTTTTTGTTGGTAAAATACATTGTTAAATGAAAAATAATTCTGAGTCATACAACATTTAGTTAATTTTACATATTCGTTAACTTCATTAATCTCTATGTTATTTTCAATTAAAAGTTCTTTTAACAAAATTAATGTTTCAGCAACTGGTATGCTTGGGAATAGTGAACAAACGTCAAACGATACAAATATTTCGTCTTCTGTCAGTTCAATATTTTTCAATTTATTTATAAATTCTCCTGTATTTTTTATTGAGCTGGATTCTATATTAAATTTAAAATTTCCAAAAACTTTATTTAACCATTTTGACAAAAGATAAGTTGGTGAGTCAATCCCCGAAACTATCGGTCTCATCAAATTACCTTCTTTGTGTATCTTTGGGAGGCAATATAACCTAGGTATAACTGCATTTGAAACATAAAATTTATAAATATCATTTTTTGGAATAACTAAATTACAACTTCTAATAATATTTACCGTTTCTTTTACAAATTTGTTTTTTGAATTCTTTTTTAATTTCTTGAGCATTTCTTCTTTTAACAAATTATTAACTCGATTAACATAATCTTCTTTATTTAAAATTACAATAGTATTTCCCTTATCCGCTTTTAAAAAATAACAATTACGATTTCTTAAACTTTTGATCACTTCTAATTCTTGACTATTTCTGGTTCCATTCTTCTTTAATTTTATATTTTCAGCAATCTTCGTCTTGCAAACTTTCCGTAGTAGTTTTTATCTGTTTCGTTTAAAAACCTTATACCATTCTCAATATTACCTATTAGCTCCTCAATACGTTTCCCATTATTATTGCGGAATGAAAATTTCAATCCTTTACTTAATATTTCCATTTCCGATTTGGTGAATTTTATATTTGTTTCATTTTTTACCAAAATATTATTATTATTTTGGTTATTAGGTTTATCTGATGTAATTCTCATCTACATGCTTAATTTCTTTTCTAATTTTTCAACTTTTTTCAAATATTTATGTTCATTAACTACATAAACTGGTTTACAAAATGTGCCCTAATCTTCTTTATTTTCTTTTGCTAACTTTAAATGTTAATTATTTAACTCCAATTCCACCGTATTTAATTTACCATAAAGGTATTTTATTTCTAAACTTAGCCATTTCTCCTTAGCAAATTGTAAAACTCTCTGTTCTATAATTTTTAACTTTTATATTAATTCCTTCAATAAATTTAGGAGTTAAGTTCTTCTTTTTACATGTTTTAAGAAACTTTATATCCGCTAATATAAGTTTAACTTGTAAATTTAATTTTTGGAATCTGTTATGCTCTCTTGACCGAGAAGTCATATTTGTAACTGTATGAAGCAACTGTGGCGTAATGTTTATTTTTAAATAAATAAAACCCCTAAACCCCAAATAACATTTATTTAAACCTTATGTACATTTCGATTGCCCAACAATCATCTTCAGAGGTATTTAAAAAATACAACTAACTTTAAACAACATTATACAACAAATATATAGGCATAAACCTGTAACTACTTCGCCACGCCCCTTAATTTAAAAAACTAGTACGACCAATCACGTTGCAGTAAATTCCCCCTCTACAACTTGGTCCGGTCTTCCAACTCTCGTGGTGAAGATTTACAGTTACAACCATTTCAATTTTACTAAAAAACAAAAATATTATTTATTAACAAAGTTATAACTATCTCCTAATTAATGAATATAACTGAGATTTAGGGATAGGCCCTTTATCACAATTTAATAAATTATTTTCGTCATATAGAGGGGGAATTTACTGCAACGTGATTGGTCGTACAAGTTTTTTAAATTAAGGGGCGTGGCGAAGTAGTTACAGGTTTATAAAATATGATTTTCCGGTTCCGGTAGTTGTCGCATGTTTTCCATTCAGAAGCCGGCTCCCGACTTCTGCATGTGTAACCTGGAAAATGTTTTTATAATTTCAATCATGTCGTTATTTATAAAAGAACATTATCAAACATAGCAATGGTAATAAAGATACGTTTGTATTCTACAAAACTACAATGTTCTATGAAGTAATTAGAAACAATATTGGTGATAAGACACAAATTGCAACAATTGTAAACCTAGGACCGACCCTAAACGCCTTGTGGAGATAAGAAATATAATTCCCTAAATTTAAGGCAATCTTAGCTGACTGTATAGACACCACATCATCCAACCAGTCCATCTTTAGGAGGAGCAAACCTAAAATGTGTTTGTAAGAGATAAGGAGCAAGATCACAAATATAAGTATATAAACAATTCATGTTGCAACAATTTTTCTCCATGCGTTTACCCAATGCAACACGCATATTTATTATTTATCACCGTGCAAATTCAAAAACAAAAGCATGAAATCAAACATAGTTTAACCCTTTAAATCATAATAACAAACACATTTCATAGAGTCAAAATTAAGTAGAAACCAGCCCTATTTATTATTTGAAATAATGGAGAAATCCCACACATTTGAGAACCAAAATAAAAACTTCCAATCTAGTCAATTTGCCAAACCAACATTAAAACACCAACACCAAACACATAAAAAGAAATCATTCACAACGTATAATATCGCAAAACAAAAGAAAACACTCACATATTTGGGAAAACAAAATTACATCGTGAATCGAACAACTTTCTAGAGTAGACAGTTTAATTTTCCAAAATTGTTAAATTTAATTTTAACTTACGTGGAAAAGAGAGAAGCTAGTTGCAACCTTTATATTTGGTCACAGGAACTTCCCATGTAGTTTTAACACAGTAAACGTTTAGAAGCTCTTCTTGCCTAAACGTTTGTTGCTTTGGGAACTAAATAGGCCTACTATTTTATTTTACAATTATATTTTTTTAAACTATTTATTTATATTTTTTCTCTTCCTTTTATTAGTTCACATTCTCCTTTTATTTATCCTGTACGAATTTTCAACCCTTAATAAAATACGTTTTTATCCATCCAACCACGTTTAAATAAATTTTTAAAACCCATTATACAGTTGATGTTAATACAGTTCTTTTAAATATTTACTCAATAATTAAAATTTAAAAACTTGATGCTCCTGTCGGATTCGAACTCAATAACTCTACATGTTTGAAACTCAGTACTTTAACATTGAGCCAACTTTTCCGTAGCTATAAATCTATTACTTGAGATTATAAGAGAAGATTTCTTACAATAGTGAAGCATTACAAGAGGTAGATTGAATTAAATGTTTTAAGCCACAATGAGCTTCATAAATTAAAAACGAAAAAGAAACTGCCTGAATAGTAACAGAAACACAAATAATAGTCCATCTTAAAATTGCAAGGAATTCTATTTTGTCACTTAATATTGTGATTCTTTTATATATATATATATATATATATATATATATATATATATATATATATATATATATATATAGGCCCTATATGTAAATTTAGACATGCTAATTGAAATTATGAAATAAAAATTAACTAAAAGAAATGATTTCTTTGTTGACTGCAGTAGGAGTTGACCTAATTTTTTTCTGCTACTTGTTTTAGTTTACAAAACAACGAATCAAATGATTTATTTACTGAAGCTCGTTTCGTAGCCAATGCCGTCTTAAACTCTTTGATGGCATCAGCTTTTAATAGGTATAACTCACTGATGATGCCATTATAAACGAAAGTTAATAAATTAATACTCGCAATTCAATTTGCATTATAATTAATTATTAAGAGTAATATAAAATTTTAAAGCGTAAAAATACATCCATATCTTTAACTAAACAGTTTATTCAAACACGAATAAAAGAAAACCAGATTCATCTGCAGCAATTTTCAATTTAAAAAAAAGTAGTACAAAAGTAATATAAGATTTAAAAACGTAAAAATATACATCCATATCTTTAACAAAACCGTTTGTTCAAACGCCAGTAAAAATATAATAAAAGAAAACCATATTCATATAAAGCAATGTTTAATTTAAAAAAAAAAATTCAGAATGGTTAGTACACAACAGCACACACATTTTACACGTTTAATCTTAATCTGCTGCTTAGGTTAGAGTGACCTTGATCCATTGTTTTTGGAGCAGGGATTACCTAATTGAACGAAAATTTGTTCTAGAATCATCATTTAAAACGCAATACCATTTACTCGCATCATGCTTGCGAAATATATATTGGACGACGTAGATTTAGGTGACAACAGAAAGATATTGCACTGGCCGTGGCGGTAGAGAATTGGTTATTCCAGGAATTAAATAATTTTTGCTTGTTATAATAATTATACGTTATTAAGGAGTAATGGCAAATAATAGGTATAAATTGCCGCCATTCGCGGTAAAATTGGCGTCACACATCTGCAATCTTGTATGACCTCATTGCTTTATTTTTATTAATAAAATAATAATTAATTTTATTACTGTCATCTAATTTTAGGGCAAATGTTAGGCTTTTGGTGCATGATGTTGATGTAGTGTGTAGTTGTTTGATTTTGCAGTTTGCAGCCGTTGTGAAAAAATAAAATGTCGTCTACGTGGTAGTATATTATTTTGTCTGTATGTTTGTTGTTCTGCAGGATATATTGTTGTTGGATGTGGTGGAGGAATATTTCAGCCAGGCTGTCTGAGATGTGGAATATCATTGGCAGACAATTCTTCGTTTTATATATAGAATTTTATGTCATGATTCTGATGATTTCTTAGGTGAGTTTTTGTGGAGTTTTGTTTGTTGTCAGCATGTTTTCTAGTGTTTGAAGTGATTGTTTAATGGGTAGTCTGCAATTGCAATAACAACATTAATTGTTTCCATCTATAACATTGTATTACGCTATGGGACGTTCACATTGCTGGTTAGTATTATAAAGTAAGTTTAAATGTTTTTATTTAAAATATTGGAAGTCACAGTTTTGATTTTGACTTTGTATTCATATAAAATGCGCGCGCGTGTGTGTGTATGTGGTTGTGAATCTGAAAGTTTGATATTGTGTTTGGGTTTGTGGGTGTGAGTGTGGTTGTGTGTGTGTTGTGAAACTGTAAGTGTGTGTTGGTGTTTGGGTTTGTGAGTGTGAGTGTGTTTGTGAATCTGTAAGTGTGTGTTTAAGTTTGGGTTTGTGGGTGTAAGTGTGTGTGTGTGTTTGTGAATCTGTAAGTGTGAGTTCATGTTTGGGTTTGTGGGTGTGAGTGCGGTTGTGTGAGTGTGGTTGTGTGTGTGTGTGTGTGTGTGTGTGTGGTTGTGTGAGTGTGGTTGTGTGTGTGTGTGTGTGTGTGTTTGTGTGATTGTGTGTGTGTGTGTGTGTGTGTGTGTGTGTGTTGTGAAACTGTAAGTGTGATTTTGTTTTTGGGTTTGTGGGTGTGAGTGTGGTTGTGTGTGTGTGGGAGTGTGTGTGTGTGTGTTGTGAAACTGTAATTGTGTGTTGGTGTTTGGGTTTGTGGGTGTGTGTGTGTGTGTGTGTGTGTGTGTGTGTGTGTGTGTGTGTGTGTTTGTGAATCTGTAAGTGTAAGTTCATGTTTGGGTTTGTGGGTGTGAGTGTGGTTGTTTGAGTGTGGTTGTGTGAGTGTGGTTGTGTGTGTGTTTGTGTGTATGTGTGTTTTTGTGTGTGGTTGTGTGCGTGTGTGTGTGTGTGTGTGTGTTGGTCAACTGTAAGTGTGTGTTGTCGTTTGGGTTTGTGAGTGTGAGTGTGTGTTTGTGTGTTTTGTGAATCTGTAAGTGTGTGCTTATGTTTGGGTTTGTGGGTGTTTGTGTGTGTGTGTGTGTGTTTGTGTGTGTGATTGTGTATGTGTTTGTGAATCTGTAAGTGTGTGTTTGTGTTTGGGTTTGTGGGTGTGAGTCTGGTTGTGTGTGTGTGTGTGTGAGTGTGTGTGTGTGTGTGTGTGTGTGTGTGTGTGTGTGTGTTTGTGGTTGTGTGTGTGTTTGTGTGTGTGTGTGTGTGTGTGTGTGTGTGTTGTGAAACTGTAAGTGTGTGTTTGAGTTTGTGGGTGTGAGTGTGTGTGTGTGAGGGGGAGTGAGTGTTCCCTTGCTAAAGTTCAAGCAGTTCCTTAGCTACAGTTATAGAAATACTTTGCTTACAGCTAAAGCGGCTACGGGAACGGTTCCGTAGCTACAGTTAGAGGGAATCTTTCCTTACAGCTAAAGCGGCCTATTACAATAGTTCTAGCAGTTCTCTGGCTACAGTTTATCCGTTTCTCTGACTATAGTTCGAGCAGTTTTCAGGCTACAGTTCATCCGGTTCTCTGACTATAGTTTGAGCAGTTCTCTGGCTACTGTTCATGTAGTTCTCCAGATAAATCTCGAGAATTTCTTTAACTAAAGTTAGTGAGGATCTTTTCTTACAGCTAATGCGGCCTATTACAATAGTTCGAGCAGTTCACTGGCTACAGTTCATCCGGTTCTCTGACTATAGTTCGATCAGTTCTCTGGCTACTGTTCATGTTGTTCTCTAGATACATCTCAAGCATTTCTTTAGCTAAAGTTAGTGAGGATCTTTTCTTACAGCTAATGCGGCCTATTACAATAGTTCGAGCAGTTCACTGGCTACAGTTCATCCGGTTCTCTGACTATAGTTCGATCAGTTCTCTGGCTACTGTTCATGTTGTTCTCTAGATACATCTCAAGCATTTCTTTAGCTAAAGTTAGTGAGGATCTTTGCTTACAGCTAAAGCGGCACATTAAAATAGTTCGAGCAGTTCTCTGGCTACAGTTCATCCGGATCTCTGACTATAGTACGAGCAGTTCTCTGTCTATTATTCATGTAGTTCTCTAGATACATCTCGAGCATTTCTTTATCTAAAGTTATTGAGGAACTTTGCTTACAGCTAAAGCGGCCTACTTAGCAACAGTTAGCATTTCTCTAATTTTGTATGACCACCATTTTGAAATATCCGAGATTTTTCCTAACAAATTTTCTAATCTTTTTTTTAAAAAACTTTTGAACAGCCAAAAATTTGAGTTTCTTGCGTTTATCAGTTTTATAGAAATAAAAGTTTTTAAAACACCCAGATAGACATTTGGAAGAATAAACAAATAGGTTATATTAGAGTAGTTCTTGGACACTCTGTACAGCACCTTGAACTATATCATTTGCTAGAATTATTATTATTTAGCTGACAGAGTAGGTATTTTATAAATCACTCTGGTAATTAGGATCTTCAAATCAAATAAGTACTTACCTACTTTACTCAGAAATTGAACAAATTAATGAAACAATAACTGCTGTTAAATATTTTGCTATGTAACGGCATAGTTTTCCGAAGGACCTTAAATACTAAATAAATAAAAAAGTTAACACCTATCGCACATACGTCACTGGGCGAAGTACCACCACTTGTCCTTCCTGTCGGATGACGGACAGTTTGGGCGAGTAAATGAGCACTTAGCCCCAAGCGAGGTACAGTGAGTTTTTTCAGTGGGGCTACCCGAGTCTTCGATATTAGCTGCAGAATTACCACCGAGTTGTCGCTAACCTGACATCTCAAGTAAAGAACAGCAGCGTATCCACTCTCAGAAGTGTCTGAGAAACCGTGTAACTCAATGTTAGGCGAGTGATTCAAGCGTAAAGCCCGAGGAATTACAATATTTTTTAAACAATAAGAAGTCTTTGCAAATGTTTCCCACTGAGTTAGAGGCTCAGGTGGTAGGGATTGGTCCCAGTCCAACCCTTTTGTCCAGAAGAGCTGCATAAAACATTTCGCCCACATGACAACAGGCGAAAGGAAACC
Source organism: Prosapia bicincta (assembly GCA_036971475.1). Classification (NCBI taxonomy): domain Eukaryota; kingdom Metazoa; phylum Arthropoda; class Insecta; order Hemiptera; family Cercopidae; genus Prosapia; species Prosapia bicincta. The sequence continues at coordinate 347,257,022 of JBAIZL010000002.1, read as the reverse complement.
ACAAGGGTCATAAATTTGAGCGATAACGCTGAGCACTTGACGTTTAGTTTTAGAGTTTCGAGGAAAATTCAAATGGTAGTAAAATCGTCCAAAGAGGATGGCCAATGAAGTCCGAGAATATTATAATGAGGTTGTGCGGTATCCTGAAGAAACTTGGGTACCTCTAGGTGTTCGTCTGGAAGATCCTGTAATAGTTGATAAGCGTTAGTAGTCCATTTGCGCAATTCAAAGCCACCTCGAAGTAAAAGAGAAATGAGCTGAGTTTTCAAATGATAGACCTCATCAATGGAATCACCACCCGCAATAATGTCGTCTACAAACGTTTGTGTGCGGAGTACTTCGGCAGCCTCAGGTGCTTCATTAAGCACCTTCATCGGAGGCGAGCTGATGAAGAGTTCTTATCGCCAGGTAAGGTGAACAACTAGGTCCATAGGTTACTGTGGCCAATTGATAAATGGAAATTGGTTGATCGACATGGTCCCTCCCTAGGATCAGCTGATAAGGTTGATCATCAGGGTGGACTTTGATCTGACGATACATCTGACGTATATCGCAAGTAAAAATCACATTATGAAAGCGAAATATGAGTAACAGATCACAAATGTTGGTCTGCATTTTCTGTCCTGTCCACATGGTGTCGTTGAGAGAGAAACATTTGGATTTTTTTGCACTGGCAACAAAGACTGTTCGAAGGTGAGTAGTGGTGCTGGATTCCTTTAGAACCCCATGATGAGGTAAAAAGTAGTGAGGTGAACTGAGCTGAGTGTTTTGGGCAAATATCATGTGTCCAGAAGTCAAATAGTCAGATATGAATTCTGCATAAAGTTGCTTGAAGCGAGGCTTAGAGTTGAACCTTTGTTTGAGAGTTTTTAATCGTACTTCCGCGTTCCCGTGAGAAGTCCCGAGAGGAGGTTTATCTTGTTTGAAAGGAAGTCGGACACAATAACGACCTGAACTGTCGCGTGTATGAGCAGCGACATAATGAGCTTCACATGCTTTATCATGTGGTGAGAGTTTTGAGATGAAGGGCACTTCTTCATGTTGCCAGAATTTTTGCAGAGAATTGTGCAGTTTCAATTCACCGTGAGCAATGTGGTGGACATTCTAGCACTAGATTCCCTTTCAAAGGTATGCAGACATGGAGCTTCTCCCATAACCATGAATCCAAAGTGAGTGCCTATCAGGCACGGCATATTAGGGCCGAGAGAATGCATAGTTGGAGTCAATATTAAAGGAAAAAAAGTGCCGCCCAGAAGAATATAAATGCGGCTGGGCAAATGAAAAGTAGGGTCGGCAAGCGTATAAGGATGTACCTTATTTTTGTCACATTATTTTTGAGAACATTAAGTTTGACAGCAATTACTGTGCCATCGAGTGTGTGCACGCCTAAAGCGGCCATGCCCCTTGAGCGAGTAAGAGTTTATGAAAGTCCAACAATGTTGTGATTACTTCTCGTGATTACATTAGTTGAGCTACTTGCTCTGAGATAAATGAGGATTGGCTTCCTGAGTCCACCAGAGCCCGGAAAACATTAGTCGTCCCGGTAGGAGAGGAGAGTTTTACTAAAAGTGTTTGTCTATAATTCTTCACAATGCACAAATCCCCTTCATTCAACCCCATGTTGAGACATTTGATCATTTTATGGTTGGTCGATGTTAACAGATATTTCTACCTCCTGCATTAGTAATATTGAAATATATATATATATATATATATATATATATATATATATATATATATATATATATATGTATATATATATATATATATATATATATGTGTGTGTGTGTGTGTGTGTGTGTGGGCTTTATCCATTCTACACACACTAGGGGCTGTTGAAATACAACAATACCCCAAGAAAATATTTTTTTAAATTGAATAATAACTAAGATCTCTTTTGAATTTTTTAAATTAGATATACGTCGAAAAAATAAGAATAAAATACGTTCCTAATTTACTATAATCACAAGGCAGGATAATTCTGTAAACAATAATATATACAAGTACATTTCCAGGGTGGTATTTGTTTAGGAAATCAGGTTAAACTCTTTTATAAACAACAGCAGGTCTTGAAGCATTTTTGAAATTTTCATTTTCAGAGACTACAAAAATTGTTAAACCTACACTACTTGCTTAAACGTTTGTTAAAAACATTATCCTCGCTTACAAGAATTGTTTATGGATATAAGTCATAACTAGCGTATTTAGATAGTTTTTGTAAGTTTTAGTTCCCGAAAATGGTCAATTATCATATAAAGGTAGACATATAATGAGGAGATTGCATATTGTGTAAGCATATTTATTAATAGTTCTACGGTTTTATAAACTTATTCTATTTTAAGGAACTTTAACTAACTTCAAATTATAGTTTTTAATTTGAAAGTTTGCAATTAGTGCGAAGACTGATATAATACTAGAATTTAAGCTATTATTTTTTACTGATAAAATATCAAAAAAACTATAATTTTTCTGGAAAGAAACTATACCCCAAAATCATCGATAGATAGTTAACAGTCTAAAACCATTTTATGTGCCCTATTATTAGTAGGAATTAGCAATAAACTCGTAAACGGTTGAAGAGTTAATACTGAAATGTGTTTCTGTCTTCCATACATGTCTTCTACTTACCAGATCATTAATTTCAACTTGCTTACAGCCCAAATGATAAGATCGAGGAACATAAGAGTATCAACTAACTTTCAGCCTGAATATTTGATTCTAAAAAATCTCTAGAAGTAACAGTTCCCTAATGGACGATGCAAAAAAGTGACCTTGGGAGATTTGAGACTTAGGCAACTGGATATAGCTGAGTTGGAGGCAACTCATTGAAATTAGCTACAGTGCAATATTTTTCAAATTCTGCCAATTGGTTATATCGTCTAAGCTTTATCGTCTACATCTTTACTTATTAACAAGTGGTCAGTGGCATTCGAATCATGGTAAATTATTTAAAACAAACAATCTAAACCATACATTGATTAAAAAAATGATCGTCTTAAGCAAATAAAACAAACCACTAATATGTGTTTTAGGGAAAACGTCTGAATTCAAGGAATGATGACTGGTAATGTCAAGCATTACTGTAACTAAGATAACAACACTGAAGGGGTTATAAAATCTGAAATTTATTTCCTCTCCCTGTCGTCTTATATTAGAAGGACAGTATTGAGTGGTAGCTATAAGCAAAAGTAAGTAGAAATGTTTCTAACACTCTTTTATGAAAAACAGGAAACATCGAGCACACACTACCAACCACCTCCAATCTACTCACACACCAAGCCTTAACTCACTCACCTACTATCCCATTTATCTATTCATCCATTCACTACCATACACTTTTTATTCACTCAACTCATTCTGCCTACCCTTACACCCCCCCCCACAAACACAGCCATCCACACATTGGCTCACTTTCCCACTGAGCCAATCACTCACTCAAACCCTTAAGACCCAACCATTAATCCCTCCCATTCACTCCATTCCCATTTACTCATCACCTACTACCTCTACTACGCTTATCCTTGGCCCCTACCTAAAGAACCATTCACCAACCCAACCTTACTTGTACCCCGCCTATCCCTAGAAACACCTCACGCCCGCTTACATATTTGTAGAAACCACTATGGCCCATCACCTTTTTTTACTCACTTGTTCATTAATCTACATACGCAACAATAGACACATCCATTCAGTCACTCTCTAAACCTAGCCAAGCATACACCAAATCTACCTTACTTGTACACCACCTATCCCTAGAAACACCTCATGCCCGCTTAGCTATTTGTAGAAACCACTATGGCCCATCACCTTTTTCTACTCACTTATTCAATAATCTACCTACGCAACAATAGACACATCCATTCAGTCACTCTCTAAACCTAGCCAAGCATACACCAAATCTACCTTACTTGTACACCACCTATCACTAGAAACACCTCATGCCCGCTTAGCTATTTGTAGAAACCACTATGGTCCATCACCTTATTTTACTCACTTATCAATCATCTACCTACGCAACAATAGACACGTCCATTCAGTCACTCTCTAAAGATATCCAGGCATACACCGACCCACTAGCCTACCTAATCATTTATAACCTATCAATCGCCAAATCAAATACTTTACCCTGCAAATTCAGTAAATACCCTCCACACAACCTTTCTCACTCACCCACTTACTCTTCACCCACCAACTTACTTCCTCACCCACACACTAAATCTCTCACCCACCCACTCAAACTGCGACTAACTTAAAGCGTTAAAATATTGTAAAATGGCGCTTGTTTAGAAACATCTTACCTTGGATGCATAGGTTAGCTACCAGAGATGCTACTGGCTGCGGTACTGCGTCATACATACTCAGTATGAAGACTCCGCAAAGCTTCCGTTACATTCACGTACAACTGCAGTCAGCAATCAATATTCATTCAGTTTTTATATTCGTTAAATGTTTAATAAAAGTGCTTAGGTTTGTAAAGTGGAAGCAAAATAGGAACATCCAGTAAAATTTAAAAAAATTAAAAGATAAAAAATCCTACGCTTTTGGAGTGATATGATTGGGTAAAACCCATAATTAAGATTAAATAGCAAATTGTGTGTAGCTTATAAAACAAAAGGGTTAGGATTTTATTAGTCTGTTTAATTATGAAATATTCTATTATGTATAATTCATTAGATCGTAGTCTGTACGAGTCTCTCTCTCTCTCTCTCTTTCTCTCTCTATACATACATACATATATATATATATATATATATATATATATATATATATATATATATATATATATATATATATATATCAATATATATATATATATATATATATATATATATATATAAAAGGTGATACGTTAATGGATACAAAATAATTCAAATACAGCAATAGTATTCTTTATAAATTTTTCACTAATAAAATAAGTATTAGCTACTCCAGGAAAAACAATGATATAACAAAATTGACATATATAGGGTGAATACAATGTATCGTGTATGAAATACGAGTCTTTCGTGCATGAGTCTCATGGTGACATCGTTTTAATGCTTTTTTTTTAAACATTTTCTATGTAACATCATTATATAAATATAAAGCCTATGGTTATAATCCTATGATTACAAGAGAAGCAGAGATAATAAACAATGGCGTAATTTATTAACAAAAAAGTTGGGTATAAATAAAATGTCTAAAATCATTTGCCATGTTTTGAGGCACTAAATTTTAGTTCTTAAGTGGATAAAGTTTAACATTTTTTGCAGACTGAAAAAAGGTATTTGGAAGTGTCCGGAAACGAAACAGGAAGGCTTTTATTTCTTGGTATAGCGAAGATAATTACTAAATGTACGGTTTTTGTTATAAATAAAAACACAATATTATTTAACAAAGACTGAGTTTTGTAGTGCGGAAAAATGTAAAACGTTTGTCGCCTAACGAAGTCATCCTTACATAGGAGCCACGCTTAGGGACAGATGTATCGCACCACTTCCGTACATGTCCGTCCATTACAGGTGGGCGTGGGTTTTGAACAAAAACTTAATATGTTGCGCAAAAAGTCCGTTTCTAAGCAACAAATATAAATTTAGGATTTGTTTTAGTAGTTCATTGAATCACTAGATCTTCCTTCCATTCCTATAAACCAGGGTATTCCTTTGTTTAGTACTAAATGTATAGTTTCAATAAAACATATAAATCTAAGAAATCTAAAAATAATGAACAAGTGTTTACTTTATGAAATTTGAAGGTACACCAAAGGAAACTTTTACCACGATCTTATTAGGTCGAGTAAGGACGAATATGCTAGTGTCTTGCAAATATTTGGAAAATTATATTGCGTTCGACCCTTCAATATCACCATTTAATCTCTCTTTTCCATCGTCACATTAAAGCGTTGGGCAAAGTGAAAGTAAAAACGCACAAGTAAAGAAAACGTTCGCACAAACACACAAGGAAACCATATTGAAATTGATGTCGTTTTAAAACTTAATAAAATGACTCCAGAGCCATAGTCAGTTGTTTCCAAGGAAACAGTGGTAGAATGCAGCCCCTATACATACCTGCAGCTGTTTTACATATTTAGCGCCGTCTAAACTCGTATTGCCATACAACACATTACATATATTTGCAACATTATAATAAACTTCACCATTTCACATGTCTTCTATCATTGCATTGCTATCTCGGGAGCGCGTTAATATAACCCCTTATACACACTTAAAAGTAAACAAACTTTGTGTGTGTGTGTGTGTGTGTGTGTGTGTGTGTAAAGACATACCTGCACCTGATTTGCATATTTAGCGCCGTCTAATCTTCTAGTCTAAACGGATTTATAATTCAAGTTCGTTACAATAAAAATTGTAAGTAGTAATACTCTTTCAAAACAAAAAAGCATTTTGAGAAGAGTTTTGTTGTAATATCATACTGGCAATGTAACAGGTTTACTTCTGTAAGCGCGACATCTCCCAAACGGTTGTAGTTACTTTCCTGATCGCTCTTGCATTTATTCGCATTCTTAACAGCCAGACAAATTACGTTCCGAATAAAAAAATAGAAAATTTGCATCTGTGGATTAGAATATCGGAAGGCGAATAAAATCAACACTTATTTCCACATAAATTATAAGAATACTATTATTTCAGCGTCGCGTTGAGTGATGTTAAAAATATTTATTCTTCCGTATGTAATATAGGAAGAATTTACAACTGTAAATTCAAGGAAGAAATACAGTTCTCTTAAGCATAGCTGAACAATTAAATTGAAAAATTGTACCTTTAAAGGAAATAATATAAAATAATGTATAAATAGAGTTTGCATAAAATAAACTCTTTTATTTTGAGGAGTTGCTCTTGTCCGCTTTATTTGGAATCACTTCATTTTTGAATTTTTTTGTTTCAATTTGTTAGTTTGGTTTATTTTATATTTTATTTTCTAAGTGATTTTCTATCTTGATTTTTTTTGTTGATGATTTTGTTGATTTCGTGTGATTTTTGTTTCTAATGGTATCTTGATTTTCGTAATTTATAAGATTTATTTCCAGTTTTGTTTCTAATATGAGGTTTTCTATTGTGTTTTGTAATTTTGGTTTCATGTTGGTTTTTGCAACAAAAGCGGACAAAAACATTGCTACAGTAATCATATCAAAACCAGAATGTAACAATAAAGCAAAAGAAATCATAAAATTCAACAATTGCATAGACTTAAACAAAGACCCCACTAAAAAATACCGAAACAAAATCATACAATTAGCAAAAAACTTTGACAATTTATTCAGCCAAAAAAACCATTACCAATACACACTATACAATCCAAAGACCCCCAAAATAAACGCCCTCACCAAAATACATACACTCTTATACAGATTGCTAAAACTGCCTCTAAAAAATTAGGAAAAAGCCAAAGAAAAACAAATAATATATCAAATATCAAAAAAAATTGATACAATATAAAAACTATAGATAAATTAGAGTTTAAAATATTAAATAAATTTAAACAACCTAAAATCAATCTACAAACAACAACAAAATGAGCCACATGCACATATATAGGATACAACATAAAAGGAATAACAAAGCACTAAAAAATAATTATATTAACATAGCTTACAAAAACACAGGAAATATAATCAATAAAATAAACCAACCGGAAAATATATGTCCCACACTTAATAACGGAATATACAAAATTTAATGTCCAGACTGTAATAAAATATAAATAGGCTAACCAAACAAGAAATTAAAAGACATATATCAAGAAAACTTAATGCATACATCTAACCTGAAACTTATAACTCCAATTTAGTTACACACGCCATCAAAAACAAACACACGTTCCCCACATTATTAATCATTCTGCAACGTCCCCCCGCTTCTATGGCACAATTACATATTTATTATATATTTATATAACTTCTGCTCACACAGTTTAGTATATCGTGTTAAGATCCCTAAATTTTGTCTTGTGTTCCCGCGTAATGGACCATGCCTAAATGCTAGCTTATTCCCGCTGACTTCTACCTTAACGTTTGTATGACCTTCCCTAAGATGGTTGGCAAGTTTGTTGGGTCTGTATTTAGTCACACATGTCAATAAAATAGTCAGCTGGAAAGAAACAACATTTATATGAACACAAAAAATTTTCAAAGAATATTACCACTTCATGATATCTGCAGGCGCAGCAAGGGGACATACAAAATATGATCATGTTTAAGATACCTTTTTTAAAATGCTCCTGTGTTCTTTAAACATGATCTGCCAGTAGACATCATCTCTGTGTTTCAATACAAGAAACCCAACTAATTTTTAGAATAGCTCAATGAATTGGTTCTCAGAAGAGAACTCGTTTGAAGAAACATTAGGTTCTGAATTTTATATTTTTAATAATTTATGAAATTTAGTTAAAACTGTACTTTGATTTTATAATCATTATTTATCAGTTGGAGAAAACTAAAAGTTTTTATTGGTTGTTCAACACAGGATAAATTCAAATACTGTAAGTTTGTATAATGCATTTAATTACTGATTTTAAACTATAATAACTATCTTTTCAAATAAAATACATTTAACTCTCTCTTTATCTTCACAAATAATTAATTAAAAGATCGATATTTTTCACATATTTAAATCCTAAATTTCATATATAATTCATTAATTGCATTTACACATTTTTAAACTAAATTATTTCCAAATTTAACACAATAAAAAATTGTATCTCCTCATTTCAAGATTGAATTGGTAAATTCACATTTTATTATAAATAATTTTAAAATTTATATAATTCAATAAATTTGGTCTTCTTGAAAATGATTGGCTTACGGCCAAAACCACTTTGTAAATTTAACATTTATTACTCATTATTTAAACATTTGTGTTATACTAATTAATTTTACTTCTTTTAAGATTTATTTAATTTTTCAAAATAGAGTGAAGTCATTGTTAAGGTTTAATTGGTAATTTTAATTTAATAAATTTAACTGGCAATATTTGACGTTAATTTGTATATAATAGAGAAAATGACTTGCCAAGGATTTCCCTGCCGGTCTCTCGTCTGAATTCCCTAGTCCCTGGACATCGGAAGTTGCTGTCCCTGGTCAGTCGATGGAAGTCTTTCTCCATTTCCGCGTCCTGGAGGCTGAGTCTGGAGCCCTTGTCAATGGATGGTCTTAGACGGCGGAAGCGTGATGGTTTGGTCCCATCTGGCCTTATGGTGGTTCTAGGCGCGATGCAACATTACGGCCGTTAGCACCTCGTATCAAAAAATGTTTACAGACTTCCTTACAGGTCCCTAAGCTCACGTACGCGTATTTATTTATGCTATGTAACCCTTCCCCCCTGATCTAAGCCCGTCACTATCTCCGTGCTTCTTTTCTTGTACGGGTGGGTTGGATAACGTATTCGCATAATTTTGTTATCTGTTTTAGAACACTGAAAAATGTCTATTATTTTAAAATGGCTGTAACGTTTTTGTTATTTAAGTTCTTAAATTTAGTTTTCACTATTGTTCATTTTGGATCTTGCCGGTCATTTCAAAATGTCAGTGATAGTTCTACGTGACCTAGTTCTCAAGCTAGCATTTTTTGGCACTTAGTGCATTCACTTCCCTCCCGTTTGTAAAATTAATTAGTTATTACAGTTTCATGCTATTATAATTTTTAATTTGTCTTAATAATACTTATTCAAATTTTACTGACTTCTTGACTCGTTACAACGTTTCCTTATACCACAAATTAAAACCTTATTATTTACATATTAAAATTGTTATTTAAAAAATAGGCAAATTTTAATTTCCCAATTTGGACGGCCTTCCAGACTGTTACAGTACACCTAATAAAAAAAAGTACAAAAAGGCCTCAAAATAACAATCTGGGAACAACTACAAATTTATAAACATAAAAATAATATCATCAATGTACATATACAAATAATATTTAAAACACGATAAATTATTCAACCTAATACACAACATTAAACCCAAGACAAACTTAAAAGACTCCCAAAGTGAAGTGAACCCGAAAATAGAACTATAACGGTACATCACACCTTGTGACAACGGAAATTCTATACAGCTCGCAGTCAACTACAACCCCCGGTCAGTGATGCCCGATGATGGAGATACGACCAATCATTGAAAGTTAACTCTCATAAATACCAAGTAAGAATCTTGTATAAGTACATTTAGTGAAAGTTATAAGTGAATACAAGAAAACAGTGTAGCAAAGCTACAAATATATATAAATATCGCAATATGTATTCTTGTGTATTAATAAAGAACATAAGTCAAAATACAAATACAAGAATTATAATTTAATTCAATTATAATTCTTGTATTTGTATTTTGACGAATGTTCTTTATATATATATATATATATATATATATATATATATATATATATATATATATTGTTATAAAAAATTGTTGTACAATGTAATAGATAATGAAATGAAACAATATCAAATTTCCCTTCCGCCTTGTAAATATTTCACCCTTTAAAAAATCCAAAAATGTTAGGTAATATCTTTACATTATCTTTTTGCTGAAAGTTTTATTTCACGATAAATAAATAAATTACCACTTTTTCCGCTTTAACATATACATACATAAATACAAGATACAAAAGTACTTATATATTTGGATAATGGATGTTATAACTGCCTGTCGGCCCGGGTGGAATTTTGCAATCGCATTTAAACTAACTTCCTGATGACATAGAGTCTTGAAATTTTAAACGTGAGTTGGCAGTGTATAACAATGCAATATTCAAAACCAATCATCGATACAACAAACTTTTTACAGAAAAAAGGGTGAATTGCATTCCACGATATCGCTTACAAATTTTCAAATACAGGAGACTAATAATTAGAAGGAAACCCTCTCTTTTACCACGTTTTTAAACGAAAAAAATTATAAAATAATTTAGAATTTCCGAGATTGTATGGTATAAGGTTTTCTTTTCAACATGAAAATTCAATAGGGAGAAGTTAGGCCCATTCTGTAGATAATATAATAATATGGAATTGGTCAGTAAATGCAACCCACGTTTCTTTACTGAATGTTTCATATGGACGTTACAAATTTACACCTTACATTCCCAGAAATTCCAAATTATTTAAAACCTTTTCGTTAGTTTAAAACATGGAACTAAGACGTTGTCTTCCTTAAAATTATTAATATATGATTATTGATTGAAAAGCGAAGAAAAATGAATTAATTGATTATAAGAAAAGCAAAAGTATTACTCAATCGTTGTAATTATTTCAAAAACGTTTTGAAATAAGAGATATGTCTAGAGCCATGTGTCATGTTGTGGGATACTACCCAAGTTTTAGTCGCAAAGTCGAAAAAATACAACATTTTGTATTAGTCTGAAAAAAAATTTAAGACATGTCTTGAATCAAAACAGGAACCCTTTAATTTAGTGGTTAATAGCTGAAATGACTGCAAAAATACAGTTTCGTATTGAATATTTACGCATTATTTTGTCACAACGGTTGAGCTCTGTAGCGCGGAAAAATGCGGAACGTTTTCAACCTAACGTAGTCATCCTTACACAGGCGCCACGCTTAGAGGCAGGTGAATTGGTTCTCTTCCGTACATGTCCGCCCATTACAGGAAGACAAGGGTTGGTAACAAATGCATAATAATATGTTGGGCAAAAAGTTCATTTCAAAGAAACAATTTTCAATTATGGTTTTGTTTTTAGTAGTTTATTGAATCACCAACAGCACAATGTAGCACCAAATTAAGTATTTAAAACATACTCATAGAACAAATACTTGACAAATAAAGGGAATAAGTACATTTTAAACAAAACACAGATATAAACCGAATCATAAAATTAACAACAAAATCAGATATAAAATGAAATATTTTAACCAAATAATATTATATTTACAATTAATGAAAGACTTATATATATATATATATATATATATATATATATATATATATATATATAAATATCGCAATATGTATTCTTGTGTGTTGATAAAGTAAATTGTAAATTCAATTATAATTCTTGTATTTGTAATTTTACTTAGTTCTTTATATATATATATATATATATATATATATATATATATATATATATACAGTTTTAAAAACAAGATTTGCAATACAAATAAAATGCACGATATATGTAATTACGTCTTTTTCATAAACAGAAAGCACTTTAGTCTATGAAATATAATTAAGTGCTACTATATTGCAATATATGCTTCATATTTTACAAATATAAGTAAGTTCTACTATACTCCAATTTATGCTACATATTTTACAAATATAAGTAATTGCTAGTATAGGTAAGTAGTTAAAATATTCACAAGTGTTTTAGTAAAAACTAGTAGCTCACGTGTAGAAGAAATCAACAATTATATATATGTATTAAATATGCACATACGTTTTCATTTTATACAGTTAATGATTACAAATATTTTAAATACAAGATTAATTTAGATTTGTATATTTTTAAAGCTTTTTACCAATAAAATATGTATTAGCTACTTTAGGAATATCAGGATATACCACAATTAACACACAATCACACGCATATATATATATATATATATATATATATATGTGTGTGTGTGTGTGTGTACAGTAAATACAATGTAATGTTATGAAATACGAGTCTCCCGTACATACGAGTATATCTCTTTTTATACAACTTTTTAATACATACAACTTACATCTTTTAAATGTTTTTTTTAAAACATTTTCTATTTAACATTACTCTATGATTATAAAAGTAAAAAAGACTGGTACATTTACACTCCCAGATTTTCCGAATTAGTTTAAACTTTAGGTTTCGTTTCAAAACATGGAACCCAGAAGGTTTTTTATACAAATGAATACCATAAGATTCTTGAAGGAAGAGAAGAGAAAAATGTAAGAATATATGATTATAAGAGAAGCAAAGATAATGAACAATCGTTGAATGTATTAACAAAACAAAGTTT
>JBAIZL010000002.1:347214081-347236581 GCA_036971475.1 Prosapia bicincta | reverse complement strand
TTTGAGATATTTCCCGTGTGCCAAATTTCATTGAATACGTTTAGTATATTAGTAAGCATCTCTTCTGAGCTATGTTGGAGCATTCTGTTATGGATTCCATCTAGTCCGGGAGTCGAGTCCTTCAATCTGGATACTTCGTTTCTCAGTTCCCATATGCTGAAGGGTACGTTCGCAGGGTCTTCCAGGTGGTACAGTTCTTCGACTTGGGAAATTAACTGCTTTTATTTAGTAGTGAGCTTTTTGGGCCATGGGATTTTCTTTCCTGCCCTGTTCTTGAAAAACAAGTTAAAAGTTTCCGCTTTTGTTTTGTCATCCTCTAACCACTCTCCAGCTTTACTTTGTATTTAGCTAATCTTTTGGCCAGTATTACCTTCGATTGATTTAAACTCTTTCCAGACTGTGCTGGATGGAGTGTTTGGATTTATAGAGCCCACAAATTCTCAAGTTGTCCTTTTCGCTGAGATTATTGTACGTCTCAGGATTACGTTGCATCTCTTGTATTCTTGTCTGCACTCTTTAATTCTCTGCACCTTCCATCTTCTTGTAGCCCCTTGTCAATTTTTTCTAAGTTGATTGATTTTCTCTGACCACCAGATATTTTTGTGTTCTCTTCTTGGTTTCTTTTTGGGAATGTTATGGTCAGCGGCTTGAAGAAGATTTATTTCTAGAAATTCTGGAGTCTATTGTTTTATCTCGCTTGCTCTAGTTTCTTCTGTAAAAACACTCCAGTCAGCTTTTGAATAATGGTATTTGACAGTATGACATATGGGTTCTGAACTAGAATTCTTGAGATAGAAAGTTCTAAGTATATTGGTAAGTGATCACTTCCTAGATCTTCGCCAGCGTACCAATTTGTTACCCTTTTATCGATTATTGGTGAGGACAGTGTCAAATCTAAGGTGCTTAGAGTTCTTGTTGAGGGTATGTGGGCTCTTTGTTTTGGTTCAGCAGAAGTATGTTTTGGGCTTGAATCCATTTGAACAGTTGAGGGCAGTTTTTATTTTCTGGTCCGTTGTTCCAACTCTGGTGTTTGCTGTTCATGTCTCCAACAATGATCAGGTTCTTGTTGGAGCTGATTAGTGTGTCCAATTCCTTCTCTTTAATTCCCTGGGATGGTATATATGTGTTGACTAGTAAATTTGGCTGTTTAAATTTATATTTTCTAAGTCCGATGTTTCCATAAAGTCACAAAACATTGCCCATTGCTGTAAATGTTTTTGGGATTTCCTCAAGAAAGTATTTATTCTTGAAGTTTAGAGAACGTGTTAGTTTCCACTGAGGGTACAGACATAGGCAAAACTAATTTCGATTATTTTAATGATTTATTGAATATTTTCAGTAAAATTAATAACAACAATAAAAGCTAATAAATTACCGGCAACCGACAAAGTCTGGAGTCATGTGCCGAATAAAGAGAAAAGTCTTCTTGGGTAAGCTGTACTTTATCAATACATTTATACACTGAAAACCTTTCCTAATTATTTCCTTAGAAAGTTCTGGTACATACGTCACAACGTTTCGGTTAGGGTTTGTTGCCTAAAGATGTTCTAAGGGGGTAAAGCTAGCTATAGCCTTGCACATTATTACGTCACATACGCCCTTAACCTCTGGAAATCCTGCAATTCTTATTTACAAAAATTGTCAATGTTTAATTTGCCTTGCATTTATATTGCTCTCTTTAGACAAAAAGACAAATACTCAAGTAAATGAAATTCATTTTGTGTAAATGATTATAAAACGGAAATTTGGAATAAATAACATTGACTTGGAGCACGTAGGGGCAATTGTTCCTATTTATATTTAAACAAATTTTACACTTTTGTATAATTTTATTTTTTATACAATTTAAATGTAATATTATTCAAGTTTTTCATAACGAATTTTCCTTATAAACAATATTTTTTGTAAATGAGTTTTGTAAAATGTTTGTTTACAAATCACACTCAGCTGGTTTTCATTGGAATGCATATCGTAAGGAGAATTTTGATAACTTTAACTTCATAAAAACCTTATAAATGTTGTAAATTGTGAAAAACCTATACTTTTCCGCTTCTTGCGTTTAAATAAGCATTTAATATAAGCGTTTAAATAGGAAATAAAATATATATATATATATATATACTTGTAGCAGATATCAAAACCTTAACGAAAAATGTTGTCTAATTTTTTGCTCAACAAGAATACCTAAAAGATAATCGTTTATGGTAGTGCTTCGCCACAAAATGTTTTCAAGGACCCCTACATAGATCGCTACATTGACAAGGACCCCTCAAATTCTTAGACTTAAATTGTAGATTACACGCAAAATTTGACGCTACCACAAGTTTATTACAAGTACATTCAAGAAGTGCTTTATTTTTATTTTTAGATACATAATATAAAACTATCACGTGTTACATTTCGTTGATCCAGGCGGAATTTTTTTAATCCTCTTTATATTATTTTGTTTTTTAGAACAAGGAGTTAATGAAATAAAAAAAAGTAAAACGAGTTTGTTTTTTTCGCGATAAACAGAGAAAAAGTATAATAAGTATATTAATAATATTAATTATTCAAAATTGTTATAAAATGCAATTTACATATTCTCACAACTTAACAACAATAGTAGTGAGATGAGTTGAATCTGTCCTTTGGGTTCATGATTTTGGAGAAATGTTAGGTCCCATACTTGTCACTTTTACTCTGACATCATACTGCATATCAAGCCGGTTCCTATATTTATTTTTCATGAAGCCCGTTGTTACGGATACAGTCTCAGCGAACGTGTTATATAAAAATATATTTCAATTTCAGTGACATCTCTCGAACCCCTAAGACATTGCTCGCGGACCTCTAGGGTTAGGGACCACTGCTTTAGAGGTAAATAGTGCAGAACGTTCCTTAGAAGTAAATATACTTGCGGACTGGGAATTTTCTAGTGCCGTTTCATACTTTGTTGAATCCGCTACAGCGTGTCCTACTTCATTGGCGTAAGAAAGAAAGGTTCATAGCTATTTCAAAGTAAAACAACCCGGATATGATGTACTAATACTACAAATAAACCATTTGAGGGACTCTCAAACTATGTCAGAACTGGGCCGTATGTCATATAATTTCCACACCCCTCCCCCAGCCCCGAAACGTCAGTATCGTGACCTCTAGACTAGTTTTTAGTTTTGCGTTTTTCATTTTGCAATAAAAACTGCATGGAACATTATATTGCATTACTTTTCAGGAGAAATGAACCTTTTATAATATAGTAGGGATGGAACGGTTCCTAAACTTATCGTTTTCGTTACCAATTTCGATTCTAAAATTTTTCATTCGATTCTAGGTTTTTAGATTCTTTCAGGTTAAATATGCCTCCATTTTATTCTCTAATAATAATTTAGCTTACACCTCGGTCATATGGTGAAGCCTTTTGAAAACTCTGTTTTAATGTAATAGGCTACACAAAACGATCTTTGTTATGATTTATGAATAGGAATATCTGAAAGCATGACAAACATATCGGATAAAAGTGACAAATAAACAGGCCATGAGTGCTTGGGATCGTATTTGTTGTTGCGTTACAAATAATAATAATATTTTCGTTATCTCAAATTCCATTTGCTTTAATCGTTTAATTCATTCCAAGCAACCAATAAATAAATAAGACATAGAAGATGATTAGTTATTCTGCGATAAATTACGCCGCTCCAGAATTTTAACAGTTGAAAAAAAGGGAATCGAAATCGGCACTTTAATCAATGAAGAATCGATTATCGACTATCACTAGATACCATTACAATCAAATAACTCCTGGAATCGAGAATCATAATCAGCGCAACTGTATAACATACAGTGTACTTCGGTCTGGGCGATGATGTAGCTATGGAAAAATCATTGTACGTAAAAATTAAATTGCACTAAAAGTATGAAATAGTTGTGTGCTCGTAAAATTTATCAAGTGTGATGCATTTTAAATCCATACAATTTAGATTAAATAAAACGAATAAATAATTTAGATAAATTAAACGACCCGAAGTTACAATAAATTTGTTTATTCTGATTTAGCTGCCACCAGAGTCATCGGAATTCTTCTTGCTTTGACGCCGGCCTAGGATCGGCACCCTTTCGGCCTTATCATCAAAATTTATGGGATGTAACCAACCCGCTTCAGTGCACCGCACACGTACTTCCCGGGGAACGGACCTACGCCGTTTGCAAAATGGAATTGTAGCAAAAAAATAACGGAAGATATTAACAAACCCAAGTACAACAGAACTGACGTTACTGAGGCTTAACAGCATTCAACGACTAATATTCTATATATTCTTACGAGATATAAAACATTGACAGATATAAAACATGACATTTACAAATCATACTCAGCTGTTTTTCATTGGAATGTATATCGTCTGGAGAATTTTGATAACTTTTTACTTTTTCAAAACCTTATAAATGTTGTAAATTGTGAAAAACCTATTCTTATTCTGCTTCTTGCGTTTAAATAAGCATTTAATATAAGCGTTTAAATAGGAAATAAAAATATATATCTACTTGTAGCAGATATCAAAACCTTAACGCAAAATGTTGTCTAATTTTTTGGTCAACAAGAATACCTAAAAGATAATCGTTTATGGCAGTGCTTCGCCACAAAATGTTTTCAAGGACCCCTACATAGATCGCTATATTGACAAGGTCCCCTTTATGGGATGTAACCAACCCGTGTCAGTGCACCGCACACGTGCATCCCGGGGAACGGAACTACGCCGTTTGCAAAATGGGATTGTAGCAAAAAAATAACGGAAGATTTTAACAAACCTACGTACAACACAACTGACGTTACTGATGTTTAACAGCATTCAACGACTAATATTCTATATATTCTTACGAGATATAAAACATTGACGGAAAGATTTCCTCCCGGGATGTGCGGAAGATGACGGACGAAGAAACAGTGAAACAAAATTTTAATGAATAAAAGTAGAGCCGACCAGTAAAAAAGGGCCGACCAAGCAGAAAAATCCAGTAAAACATCAAACCATAACTTCAAAATTACAGCAAACATTTCAATCAAAGTAAATGAAGCAGAGCCTTAAAATGCGAAAATAATCGCCAACAGAACACGTCGACGTTTCTGTATCAAGAAATATAACTTTGTCATTTTGTATTATTGCTGTGTTGAATTTTTTTTTATCTAATATATTATTCTAAGTATATATACATGAATTTAAGTTTAAAAATAAAATTTTTAACATTATAAAAACAGGATTTAACTAGAGATATCATGTCATTATTCAAATACCTAATAACTAGAATGTGTAAAGAAAATTCATTCTAAAGAAGGGATAATTTTGTTCATTTGGAACAGAAGTAGAACACAAACAGTGAAAGGAAGTGCACATGGAGCTAGGAAGACCATTGTTATTAGAAAATAGATTATATCGTATGATAGGTCACCCCGTATCTTAAGAAGTTTTTGATTGGAGGAAGCCCCAGGGTAGTCAAAGAGGGAAGCCGAAGGCAGTTTTTAGCGTGGTATGAGTAGTTAACCCGGACAGTCGTTTCGAACTCGCTGCGCTTTTTAAATTAAAGTGTAGAGAATACATTAGGCCTAAGTTTGTTTGTAGTTTTAGCCTGGTAGCCTAATATGTGAGTTGCCCAACCCGTTTAGCGATTTTACTCTACAAATATGGTCTTTTTAACATGGAATTGTGTTGCGTTTTCTAAATATTGAAGTCAGTAAAAAAAAGGCAGTGAAATTTGTATGTCGAATGTAGAATCAGAGCAGTGACTAACTTTCAGGTTATCACGATTAAATTTAAAATTTTTAAATTGTCGGGTCAAGACAATTCTAAAGAAATCCAAATTCTTAAATTTAGGCCCAAATTCGGGAATAAATAGTCATAAATAAAAAAAATATAAAGACAGTGAAATTATTAACTTGTAATAAATAAAAAACTTTCGAATTTTAAAAAATAAATTGGCGGTAACAGGTAAACCAATGAAGAAATAATGGAGGCAGAAGAGCGAAAACCGAAGAGCAAAATAATACAGAGGGAAGACTCAATCGGATCACAAAGTAGATCAACCAAAACAACCTGGGAGGTCTGCCCCAACTAGTACCACGATTTACAATGACGCTGGAACCACTTCAGTTATAAAAGGTTAGAGCTTTCTTATTTCTTTCAAATAAGTATAAAGTTTAATTATTTGAGGTTAAAATGGAAAATAAACAAATTTCTTTTGACGTCAGTTTTCATGATAATATGTTTTTGAGTATAGTGGATTTATCTTGTTAGAACGAATAAACGCCGAGATAAATACGAGGCCATACTGGTTTACGTCATAAAACCAAGATTGCGGTATGAAACTAGTCAGATGTAAAAAAACGTTTAGAAATAGTCAAAATTTGAAATAATCACTTCAACCTTAAATAAAGATTATTTATTTTGAATGAGTAAACAAATTAAAACAAGTAAAAATATTTGTAAAATGTTGCAAATTAAGAAGAAATAAACAAAGGGGGTTTTACAAAAATATCAGGAGTACAAGAGGAACCTTAAGATATATAATTGTGCTACTTCTAGGGAACTAAACTGATGGAAATTTGTTTATATAAAAAAACTATTATGTCTAGAGGGTTTTTAATTTAGAAATAAATGTGGTTATAGAAAATTTGTATCTAATTATTTTCTTGTAATTTAAAAATTAAATGGTTAGTTGTTTAATAGGAATTAGGGCAGTTGTTAAACCAGTTGTAAATCCAATATATACAAAGCCAGTTAGAAATTTAGGAACAAAATTTAGGGTCATGCAGAAATGTCAGGCAACATAAATGAAATGTTTCAAATACTTTTTATGTACTTTAAATAAAGATTTGAAATGAATTATATTCATGATTAACTAAACTGTTTTGAAAAATAAATTCACTGTTAAGATTAAAAATAATTTTGCCTGAACCTATTGTTTAGTATCCAGGGCTCATATATATTTTTTAGAACGAAATATCATTAAGGGTTTATAATTAGATAGGAAATAGGGTTAATCATCCTTAAAGTAATAACCATAGCAAACGAAATTGAATGTTATTATAAATTCAGAGAAAAAGTTATTGTTTTGACAACATACAAAGAAAGAATAAGAAGTTTATCAGGTTAGTTATTTGATTAGAAATGTGAAAATTTCTGATATAAATATGATACTTGAATACTTGTGATTTTGTGAGTTAATCTTGATATATTAAATATGTGTGCTCGATTTTTAGTCGAAACTATGTTATGTTTGGTTTTCTAGTTAAAATTATGTGTTTTCCAGTTGTTATTTAATGTGAAATTATGAATGTACTACTACGAATTCACTACGGTAAAGTAGATAAAGGCCTCATTAAAAGATAAATCATTTCGTTAATAGTTTGTTGTTTTGTAGAAAAGAGAGATAAATTTAATTTGCAAAATTACTAAAGAGTTTTAAAATTTTTTATTTGTACAATTTTCACAAGATCTAGAACCACTGGACGTGGATGACCTGGCTCCCATTGATGACATTATCAATTCATTTACAAAAACTGTTTTGATTGCTGCCGAAAACCTCATCCAAACCACGACGCCCACCTGTTCCCTGGTGGAATGATGAATCTTTCGTGTACGAAGAAAAGCTTTGAACAAGTGCAAAATAAATCCAACGAGTAAAAACCTGGTAAAATATAAAATCTTCCTTGCGAAAACACGGAGATTATTCAGGCAATGTAAACGAGAATAATGGTCACAGCACGTTAGCACAAGTACAAGAACTACAGTTCCATCTACATGGAAGAAATTACGGTACGTCTGTGGCACTTCCATTCCATCGCAATTATTTCATTTAGGTATACGGATGGAGTATTGACCACGAACTGTGAGGAAATTACCAATGTGCAATTTATCGTTCTCAAATTATTCTTCAACTTCTGCATACAAGGGCGCTTTCCAGGTGTACAAGCGTAACACAGGAAACCTTACCTTTCACTCTTGGATTCTCTGGAGATTCTTGTTTGAATATCCATTTCTCTCTTGTCGAACTAGAGTCAGCTCTCTCGTCAAGGAAGGCTTCAGCTCCAGGTCTAGATTATACTGTACACTCCAAGATTAATCATCTTCCCCCGTCGGCAAAACTAGTTCTCCTTCGAATATAAAACCACATATTCTAGGATCACGATTTTCCCGACGCACGGTTAGAAGCGACAATAATTCCTCATTTAAAACAAGGAGAGGACAAAACTAATCCCAGCAGTTACAGACCCATCTCTCTCTGGCCAGCTGCTTATGCAAACTACTGGAGAAGATGGTCAACCGATGTATTGTCTGTTACCTAGAAAAAACAAACTTAATTCTAGTGTCGTTCCAGGCAAGGACGTTCAACAGTGTGTGTGTGTGTGTGTGTGTGTGTGTGTGTGTGTGTTGTGTATGTGTGTTGTGTGTGTGTTTTTTATCGTTTGTGTTTTGTTGTGTGTGTGTGTGTGAGAGAGAGAGAGATAGAGTTTTTGTGTTAGTCTACTTTCAGAAATACTGGTATATAAACCTAAATACAAATCTCCTCTTTCAACCTAATAGCTTACAATATTTATTATACAAATATCAATATTCAATAGTATCCGGCTTATAGATTATTGTACAAAATCTAATTCCCTTAAGGAAATGCATTAAAACCAAAATAGAGTGCAATATTTTCTTATAACCGGACAATAAATTATAATTTGCAGAGAAATATCAGTAAGTTGGGATTTTAGTCCAGGTGAAGAATTAAGATTTTAAAAATTATTAGATTTTATTATATTTACTATTTTTTGAATTTTAAATTTATATTTTACCACATAGTCCCTAACTGTACATAGGTATTAAATATATGAATTTAGCATATAGTCAATTTCTATATTTATAGGAATTTACATTGAAAACGATGTAAACATAACCTATAAATTTAGAGAAAAGCCGTTGTTTAGCTTAAATGATATTATTTGTTTCAGATGAGGATTCACGCATGAACTAATAGAGGTTTTGATTTTGCCAAAAAGTAATCAATAACTGAGTAACGCATTGAAAAAACTCAAGCATTTATTTAAAAATTCAGGACATTATTGCCTAACATTTCTTTCGTCTTCTGTCTTGCTTAAAACGAAGTGTTAAGTTGAGTCGATATTCATTCGTGCAAAGTGGAAGATCCCTCCTTGGCCTCACTTACAACAGAGATAATAAAATGTTCCCACTTAGAGGCTGCAACACAATTTAAAGTGACGAATTCACGGACCTTGGGACTTCACAGTATTGGTAGTTGTTTAGTGTATACAAAACAATTTGTTAGTTTAAAAATGTTTAACAATTCGTAAACCAATAATAAGACGGTAAAGTATGAGCTTTAAGACAAATCAATAAAGATTAATGGAACCAACGCTGTGTGCTGTTCCTCACCCTACTATAGCAGCAGTACTTTTATAGCACAATAGTATTCTCTAATGAGTACTGATTTACTGCATAGAACTGCCTTACTGCCAAGGGCGTATATATTGTACACTTGTGACGCGTTATTGTGGTAATATATATTTTACCAACATGTATTTCAGTAAATTTTATCAATCTACATCTTGTGAGATTTTGTACACTTTTCAGTCTTCGCTTTCTTATCTTTTGTTTTAGAATAAACCTTTTCTGCTCGTTGCTATTTATTCATAATGCTGCGGATTTACACATCTCGACTAAAAATAGCATTCGTGATTACTTTTATATTACATGTTCTTATAGATTATATTTTCTTGTAGATAACCTTTTCTTATAGACAACACTTACTTGTAGATTACTTTTTCTTGTAGATGCTTTTTCTTGTAGATTACGTTTTATTGTACTCGTATATTACATTTTTGTGTAAATTCCCCTTTTTTTAGGTATTTTTTCTTGTAGAAAACCTAATCTTGTAATCTGACTTCTTTGTCTTTGTGTAAGTATCAGAACTTTGCTGGTATAACCCTTTATTCCCGTAGATAAAGAGTGTTTAAATGGTAGTTGATATCAATTTACATGTAGAATTATTACTTCCTAGGCATGCAATGGTGTTCACATGCCCTATAACGCAGCATACAGCTTACAGACAGTGAAGCATGTGGCATTATCGTTTTGCCAATAAACCTATTTCAACTTCTCCATTAGCGTAAAGTTCACTGAACAGTTCGTTTTCGAACACTGAGTCTTTTTCACTTCCACATGAAGTGTTTTTATGTGTCTGACTAAAAATATTCCTTGTTCTTAACTTTAACTTAAAACTTCTTTTTGTACGTGATAATTGTTTTAACGTGTTCTTTGTAAAGTGTACCATTTCCCACATGCATAACCGACTCTCTGTACAGCTTATTGAATATGTTCTTAAAGTCAAATAATTATCATTGCGCTGGATAAAGATGGTAGAGCGCTATTCAGCAACTCTACAGTGTCATGAACAAAAATCAATCTCCTATCACAATGTTTTTTAAAGTAGAAAAAAAAGTTCTAGTTATGCCAGTTATGGCCAGCATCACCAAACGTAAGAGACCGTTCTTTTTCGAGTCTTTCCGCTTTCAGATAAGGGTGTTTCTAAGTAAATATTTTTTGTTCTTAACTTCCACTTAAAACTTCTTTTCGTACGTAGTATTTTTTTTACCGGGTAAATTCTGAAGTGTACCAATTCACACGTACATACTCTCTGTTCAGATCTATTAAATAAGTTCTCAAAGTCAAAAAATTGCCTCCGCGTTTGATAACAAACATTTGTTGTTTGTAGCTACAAGGGGAATGAAGAACTGTACACTACGTGATGGTAAGTACAAACAGCAATCCTTACGGCCCTTCTGTACAAACCAATACTTTTGTACTGTACTGTAACATTTTACAAACTATACAGTATATAATGTACTTATGCAATTCCCGTATCTATGTACATGTACTACTGTATACTGTAATTGTCTGTAGGTATAGTATTTAACACACCTCGTCCTTATTATCCGCGGGTCCACGTTTCCGCGGTAATATTGGAGCCTATTACCCGTGGATATGGAAGTACAACTGTTATCATATTTGTCCACATTGTTATGCTTGTATTTTTACCTTTTTATTCCTCTGTATTTACAGTTTGAATACCTGTAATAGTTTTTATTTAAAGGACAAAAACATCTTAAATAGATTGTTTAATAAGCTACAATCAGTGCCCCTTCTATTTGCCCGTACGCATTCTTTGGCAATAATGTAGATGCAGTTACTATTTTGCAGGGGCAAATTCTAAGATGCAATGTAAAGTTTAAAACCTTGTAGTATTGGATTTCTTTTACAAATTACATTGTCCAAAACGTGGCAACTGATAGTTTAAAACTTAGGTATTTAATAGGAGAACTCACTAAGTTTAATGAAGCAGGCTGACTGGAATTAGTTACAATTTTACCTAATAATGCTTACTTTCAGTTAACAATGGACTTTACAAACAATTTGTAGGCTCTCCTCTGGGATCTAACACCTAGCCTATATAATCCATCATGTAATGGGGGATCTAGAATATCTGGGAAAAGTAAAACACATTTAAGTCAATATTAACTGCTTGAGGATATTTTCACTGCCGTTCCTACGCATAGAATGCGTGGTGTAGTCGATTTGTTTAATATATGTAGTTATGATAGGCCTATATTTATATATTTTAGGGTTCGCCTAAAGAGCCTAATAGCCTACCTTCGTAGACTTTACCTGGTGTTTGCTACAAGTAGACCTATCCTTATAAAATGCTTATGAAAACCTCCAGTGTATAGAGTTTGTGTGTTACAATTTTTGCAAATTCGTGAAACCTTGGAATTAGGTTTCGTGTTTCCGTTGACTGTGTACATCGTCAGGTATAATGTGTTTGCAATTTAGGTGACGTAACTTAGATATAACGTTGCCTCTACTATTTAAAATATATTTTATAACGACTCAGATTAACTCATTGTCAGGAGTTGTAAAATTAGTTTAATTTAAGCGTCTCTAAGGATTGCTTGGAAGCTAATTTCTGCACAGCTGTACCAAGTTAGAATAAAATCATCACGTAGATAGTGACTGCCCTAGCCGTTACATCTTGGTCTAATGTTGTCAAGATACAACTCTGACTGCAACTATAAATACTACGTAAGCTTTAGAAAATATTAAACAACAGGAACAATTCCACGGTAAAAGTGTCAGCCCGCTCTGGGTGTAGCTGAAACAAAGCTCTCAGGGCAAGACATGGTAAAACAGAGCTTTTCCTCTTATTCCTGACAGGAAACTGTGAGTATGCAGCACCTGTAAAAAGTTTAAACAAAGCATTTTTGCGCATCACGTAGATTAATAGTTTAAATTTAACGTAGAACGAGGTGGTGCCTATAGTTTTTACAAAATTTAATCTATTTATTTACATTTTTTGCACGTAATCTTTGGTTTTTTTAATATATTTTTGTAAGTCTTGGTTGGGAACCCGTGAGACCGCCCAGCCCCCGTGGCAATCAACCTCTAGCGAGGTGCCTAGGTATCACTTGCGGATGCTGTTAGTATCTCTATCGCGAGTGAAGGAAACGGGATTGATTGTCCATGTACCAAGCTCAATGGCTTTTTTCATAGAGAATCAGGAGATAGTGAAATGAAACAGTACGGTAAGTGTCGCGCTAAGAGCGTGATGAAAAAACCCTGCCAGGTTACACTTACAAATACCTTGTAATTTAGTCTATTGCAGTAGTGACATGCACCTCTTCTGCTGCCTACTCAAAACTGAAAAGGTATGCAGTCAAAATTAGTTCTTCCGTTGGGGCTAAGCTACTATCCTGGGGATGTGCCCCTATGTCAGCTGGAACATAACTGTGAAGCAGAATCTGTTTTTTTTTTTTTTGTATTATGGTTAGAGATAAGCGGGAAATATGGACAGCGGCCGTCTGTGTGTGTCGTGGGTGGAGTAGGTGTGTATCTACCCAGTGAGGAAATGAGTGCGGATGTTGGATGTACATGAGCCTGTGTGTAGACCCTAGTTGCTAAGTTTCGGAGGTGTTATTTGATGATCTACATCTAGGGGCCTTCGTGATTGTTTTGGAATAACTGGAGTCTGCGTGTGCATGAGTTGCCTGCATAGCCCCAGACGGGTGAAGCGTAAGTGAGTATGCTGCGCAAAATAGATACGTATATAGTAGTGGCCACCCGTAGTGAAAGTGGGCTTGTTCTGTTAAGCATAGGATATGGCCGTGTTATTCTAATTTTTGCTCTCGTTAACGTGTTGGTAATGTGAGGGTCCTAAGTCAGGCCTCTGTCGAGTATGAGTCCCAGAGATTGGACCTGGTTCCCCTAGTGAAAGTCCTCGCATAATACTTTTATTGGTGTGATGAGTTTGTGTGTCTTACGTTTGGTGAGAAGCATAGCCTGGCACATGGCCACATTCACCCTAACTATCTATTAGCTCAGCCATGATTCTAGTACTGTAAGGTGGTCCTGTAAATATGAGTGTATTAGATGTGGTTCCCATGAGCAACTTGTGTGTAGAGTGTTGGAAAAAAAAAATATTTATTTTTCGCAAATTTGAAAACCTTTGCATTTTTGGTATTACAGATAATGGAGGATGGTATCACACAGTCATGTTGCGCTGAGAGGTTTTTAACATATTTTAAATATATATTTATACGTAACATTATTTTAAAAAAATATTAAATGGTAATTGTTTAAAGGTATAAAGGTTAGAATGGCAAATAAGTCAATTACTCTAAGTTCATAAATATAACGTTATAACGGGAAAAACTAATAAGGCCGATGTCACCCGACCTTCCCTGAACATAATTATTTTGACAATATAATATATACAGGAGTCCCGGAGACGCTTTGACGAGTCCCCATTATCATCCCTTTGCACTAACGTACTTGTGCTTCAATAAATATTTGATATGACGGGCATATTCGCTGTAACTCTTACTGCGGCTACAATTTTGTCACCCTTGCCCCGTTCCACGACAATGCATGACTACTACCTGCACGTGGTTTGGAGGATGCTGGGTAGCATGAATGCCAATTTGCTGAGAATGAGAGATTTTTGACAGATAAATAAAACGCAAATACATTCTTAAGTTACTTCTACGGCTTCTATTAACAAACTGTTTCAGGTAAGGCGCCTTTACAAAGCTTTTGATTCATCAAAATGACTTTTTTAGATTCTATATCCAACACGCCTCACCAATTGTGCAACAAAGGCTTGTATCTCTTGACAATGTATTCAGGGAAACTTTGAAACGAATAAAATTTTTTGGGCATATATATGTTTAAAAAACACAAGGTTAACCGCTACAGCGCGCTAACACAACTCGCCACAAATCCTGAGGCAAGTGCAGTATGTCTACCTCCTCAAACATTGGGTTTCCATGGCGTAGCCTAGAGCCTAGAGCTATTGTGTTACAGGGGAGAAAGCGTGGGTAACAAAAAAAAATATTTTAAAATAAAACTCCAGCCTTGGATTAAATCTTACTGACCTAGAAGACAACTTGTTTTCCTGAAACATGTATGTATAGAGAATTATATCCTGTTGTTTTAATAATCTTACTTATAAATAGATTACAACCTATAGTGGTGCTATATGAAAGATAGTGTATTTGTTGAGTGTTTTTTTATATTAACTTATTATATTATTCTGTTTATTTAGCACTTGAAACCAGCATTTACCTTATGTAGTCTATCTAAGCAAAAGTAATTTTGTAGCCTGGAGTTGCTATTTGTAATATATGGATTTAGATCATAGCAAAGTTTAAATTGTGTATTTTATAATAAAAAATATCGGGAATCCATTTCTATAATCTAAGCATATAAATTCCAACAGTTTCCAAGCAGTTTTACTCACTTGTGATTAATTACCCTACATTTATTGTTGAAGGAGTTTAGAGAATTTAATGACATTTTATAAAAATATTTGGTTTAACTAAAATAACTGGTAAAAGTGTGGGTCGTTCTTAAATCAGCGTGAGAAATTATGGATTGCACTGCCTTGTGATATAGGTTTATTTGTGTTTGTATTGGAGTCGGGATATATAGCCCTGATTTGAATTCTCTCCCTCAATTTCTCTTTCTCTCTCACACACACACAAACATTCGCACACACAAATACACACACACACAAACACACACACCACACACACACACACACACACACACACACACCACACACACACACACACACACACACACACACACACACACACACACACACACACACACACACACACACACACACACACACACACACACACACACACACACACACACACACACACACACACAATGGACGTCCCTGCCTGAAAATCCAGCTGAATTTGTAATTCATTGATTGTAATTCACAGACACACACACACAGACACAGTTATACAGACACACAGAGTTTATAACCTGTTTAATTAACTGACTATAGTTTTGTAAAGAAAATGAATACACACACACACACACATATATATATATATATATATATATATATATATATATATATATCGCAATATGTATTCTTGTGTATTAATAAAGAACCAAGTTAAAATACAATCGGTACAAATGGTAAAATATAAAAAATGGTACTGTTAGCCAACCAAAAGCTTTGGATTGTGGATTCAATTATAATTCTTGTATTCCTATTTTGACTTGGTTCTTTATATATATATATATATATATATATATATATATATATATATATATATATATATATATATATATATATATATATATATATAATATATATATATATAATATTATATATAATATAATATAATATATATATATATATATATATATATATATATATATATATATATATATATATATATATATAAGAAATCCAAAGTAAAACTCTTTTGAATAATGTACAATTGTTAGATTTGTTGTTAAATTGGTTAAAGTTACAGTTGACTATGATTGCTTTAAGCTTTAGGAAATAGATTTTTGGAAAACCTGCATAGGAATATCATTGTTTGTGCTAATAGATACATTTGGTTTGAAGGACCATTTTGTGTGAAAAGAACATTATAACACCAGTGTAGGACATTTCCCAAAAATCCTCTTTAAATAAGTGTATAATAATTGGGTAAAATAATAGAAACCTTAAACTATGGGGTTAGATATAAAACAAAGAAGAACACTAGAGTTGGTTTTTATTTGAAATGTTTAAGTTTGGAGTTTATGCTATATTTATGTGTGTGTATTATGTAGGAAGCCAATTTAATATAGATGAGTTGCTTTTGCATATTTCGAAGCATTTTAACGGGAAAATTTGTCGTTAAAAATCCAAAGTGAAACATTTACTACCAAAATGTACGCTAAAATCTTATTAAAAAAAGTAAAACCAACATGACCAAACTCCATGTAGACCCTACACCAAAATAACAAACACAAATTATAAATGCATCGAAATCATGAAACCAGAACAAAAGAAATACTACAAACAAAAAAAAAAAACTCCAAGAACCCATTACTTAATATCCACAAACAAAACACACCTAGTTGCCCACTAATTAACTCCACACCGGCACCCTCATACAAGCCAGCCAAATACAAAGGTTTTTAAAGTTTTTGATTGTATCAAACAGTATGTGGGATTTGTATTGGGTTTGTTCCTTTAATATTATTTGTACTATGTGCTTTTGTGTGTCTTTAAATTTCATATTGTTCTAGTGTGATGAAATGTGGTCCTTTTTTGTGAATGTGTGAACATTCTATTTACCGATTTTATGGTAAATGTCTGTGTATTTGTGTCCTGTTTCTTTTAGGTGATTGTTAGGTAAAATGTTGAGTGGTGTTCTGCTTGTGTTCTTCGACTCTTGGTTTAAAACTGCGAACTGTTTGCTCACTGTAGAATGTGTTGCACTCGTCGCAGTTCAGTTTGTATATGCCTGGGGCTTGTAGTTTATTTTTGTTGTAGGTGTCATGCAGTATTTTGTATTGTAAATTGTTATTAGTTTTGTATGCTATTTTGTATAATTTTTTTGAAATTTGTGAGCTATTTTATTTGATGTTTTATTTATGTATGGTGTTGTGATGTATTTGTTTTCCCTCTCTGTAGTGTTAATTTTAGTGTTTTTTGTTCATCGTGCAGTTTGTCTATAATGGTAGTGTTGTATCCATTTGTTTATGTTAAATATTTAAAATGGTTTAGTTCTATTTTTAGGTTTTCTGAGGTCATTGGAACTTCTTTAAGTCTGAATGAAGCGTGTTTGTGCTGGTTAGGGTGGTTTGGGGTGTTGTGGATAGGTGTGTCTGTTGTTATGGGTGTCCTGTAAATGTTGAAGCTATTTTTGTGTGCGGCTTTTTGTTATGGTCAGGTCGAGGAAGTTTAAAGATAGGTTGGTTTCAATTTCTGAGATGAACTTGATTTTTGGGTGTATTTTATTAGTTAAGGTGAGGAGTTTTTCGCATTGTCAGGTGTAGCCTCTGTATAGTGTTATGATATGAGCGACTTATCTGTGCCTTTAAATTAATTTGCGTGTGTATTTCTTGTGATTATCTTGATGTTTTCTATGTGTTATAGCAGAAAATATCGCTTAGAACACTACCGATAGGACTTCCCATGGGTAGGCTTTCTTCTTTAGTTCAAAAATGTTTTAAATAATATTTTTTTGCAAAAGGTTGAAGGCAAAAATACAGTAATGACCATTTAACTATTCAAAATTGATAAATTGTTTGCTTGAGTGTCCTTTTATTTCAATTTTTGGTAAAACAATGTCCTAATTTGTCCTCAGGTGTTCTCTAAAAACCTGTGTTTAAATATTTTATGCACATACAATTTATACAAAAACATAATTTACATTTGAAAAATTGTATAATTAAACATGACATATATTGTCTAAAAGAAACAACACTGACAAAAAACATATTAGCTATACTTAGTTTAAGGGGGACGGAATGAAGTTTTACCTTCATTGTTTACTTAATTATTTATATTTCTACAAAATTTGTTAAAATTTTTGAAATACTTGTTCCTGTTTAGTGATTGTTTGAATACAACTTGTAACTTACTTTCATCTGAAATAACTGAAAATTTTGGTACCGGCTGATAAAGAATACTATTTAAATTTTGAAAACGGAGTCATTCCGAAACGGATCAACAAGCGAGAATATTGTAATGTTAGGAAGGCAGAAAAGTCTGCTCGAATATATGTAAATGATGTTTAATTCTATGGTAAAAACAATCAAATTAATCATGACTTACTTTTCCTGTCATTGTATTATTTGACTTTAATATTGATTAAACTTTGGATATTATTTATTTACAATATTCTATTACATAGATTCTCGTATACTAATATTATCTATATTTTTTTAATATCCCTTATGAATGTGTGTGTACCTTATTATATAAACTTGGGCGTTTAAGAGCGAACGTGAAGCCATCTTTTCTGTTAAATTTAATTTCTTTCCTTTATTTTATATTTTTATATCTAAGTTTATTTAAAATTTTGTATAAATAATTGATTTTCGGCACTTTCCCATGCCCATAACGTCATTCTTAACGTCCGGCTTCCGAGATTTGTTCCTCCATTACTGAAGATCTACTTACCCTTTCTTCTGTTTGTACTTTTCATGTTTAACTTAATATTACGACTGAATGATAAAATTTCACGATATTTTCACCTTGAGTATAGGAGATTATTCAGAGATTTATAGTAAAGACATTAAGAAATATCGTAGTTACCCCTCTCGGCCGACGATTTAGGCTAATAGCCACGCAGGATTTTACATTTTACGTTTCTCATTTGAAATTTAATAACACAGAGCTTCCAGATATAGGCCGTGAGTTTTGCTTATCTATGACCTTTTCCGGGGCAGATTATTATACCTTTAGTTACTTGTGTGACTTACATTTTGCAACATCACATAAATGTGGTATTATTTGGTTGAAATTATATTATACAAAAAAACTATTGAAATTTGAATTTTTATGAAGTTGAAAGACCATACATAGCCATCAAAGACACACAAGGGTGCGTTGCAACGGGTCCAATTTAACTTTCCTTACCTCACCTGTCTTACTTATCTTGCAATTTCTGTCCTCTCTGGTTTTTTTGTGTGTTATCATTTATAAATTATGTATGTCAACATATTCATATCCCTATAAGTATAAGTGAATTTATGAATTTATTTTATTAGGTTTGTAACCCTCATTCCAACTCTTGCACCTATCTTCCCTTATTGTGCTATTTTAGGATAGCTCCATCGATGTCTTTGACATCCAAAAGCTTTCACCTCTGTCTAATACTTACCAGTATGGCCATGCAATGGTAATAACCCAAGCAGGGAGTTCAATCTAAATTTCGAAACCTGTGATTTTTCTAAACATAGATCTCATTGGAAATGAAATTCCTAAATTCATTTAAAAACCAATTAGATAAGTAATTGCATTAGCTAGCATAATACTAGGAGGGAGGTTTGTGACGTTTTAGAGGTGTTACATATGCCTGAGCATTAATGAGCGAAACTTGCGCTCCCGTATCTATTTCAACGTATACACTGTGATCGTATATCCTCGCCTGTATTGCCGTGCAGCGTTCGATATTTGAGTTAACCGGCCTCCTGTGTTATCCATTTTCCAGAAACCCATCCCGAGTATTTAGGGATAGTCCTACTAATTTTGCGCTATAACACCGAGATTTTTACTCCTAACATATAAGCCTTTTTGGCCGTATACGCGATAAGTATCTTTCATCTCCATCTTCCTCAGCTTTTGATCGGAGTTTCCTCTAGGTCTTTTGAGGCTACGTTTTACAGGGAACTTACAGTTAAGTTTTTTGGTTGACTACTAGTTCCAGGATTGGACTTTGTATGATCAGGTCTTGTAGGGTACGGGCTTCCAGGTTTTCCTTTGGAGTCACGGATCTCCGGAAATGATTAGGTGATTGTGAGCTTGGTTATGTGCGGTTTATTGCTTAGCTTCGAATTATAATAACGCCTATTATCTAAAATGCGTGTAACTCTCTCTTTTCGTTAAAGCCCCAATTAGTTTTAACAAATAATTCCCTAAATTTCTCATAACCTTTTCCCCCTTTTTTTTATTGCTAATCACCATTCATCACCTGAAATCCTTAAAATTTTTCTATATTGTTACGTTTGGAATCTCTCCCCATTGTCGGGTCAATTTCATTAATTAACCTTTCAACCTCTGTTAGGAATGACATGGGATCCTCTATTTATTCCCCCCCATACTCAATGCTCGTGAAATACAGAGAGTCCATGTAATATGTTAATCTGGGTCAGCATGTACGTATTTTGCTGCTACATTTTTTTACTTTCGCCTCGACCCTTTAGATACGGAGTTCGATTTTCTTACTTCTTCTTTTATAATAGTTGTGTTTTCGGGGATGATTGTTACTTCTTTGTCTTTTTCCTTTAACTTTACTTACATCACTGAAATATAACTTTCCCACTGTTCCATTCTTTCTTTCATTCCTCCTGTCTCCTGGGTGACAGATACTTGATGGATCTTAGGGCTTGCCCTTACAGTTTCCATATACTGTTTCCTTTCCTCTATCTCCTGCAGTATTATTTTTATTTTTTTCTCTACCTTTCTCCAGCTTCCTCTCTGTCCCTTTCCCTTTTCGCCTTTGCTTCTACTTGATCTCTTTCCCTTTTCGCCTTTGCTTCAGCTTTTTCGAATTCTTTTTCAGCCCTTGCTTCCTGTTTCTCCCTTTCCCACCTATTCTCCGCTTCCTCTTTATCTTTTTCCTTCTCCACTTTCTCGTTTCCGCCTTCCACATCTGTAGAATTTCTTTTTATCCAGATTTTTCTATCTCCTTTGCCATTTTTGTAAGTTATCAACTATTTTTTTTATTTTTCAAGTATTTAATTTTCTAATATTTTTATTTCATTAAAAATTGTAGCTCCACTTTGCCACGCTCTCATGTACCTCTCCTCCCTTACTGGAATAACAGATCCTGTTATAATTATAATTGTACTCCTTACATTTTTTTTTATATATTATTTTAATGTTATCAGTGTAAAGTACGTTATTTTACTAACCAGTACCTTTCATTTATTCATTTTGCCCTACTTTTATTGTGTTTATTTTTGTTGGCATAGGTTTGACAGTTTTTCAGATTTTTTAGATTTAAAAATCACCCCTTGTAATAATAGAACCATTTTTTAGGGTGTGAAATGAAGCTTACACTCGTCTTGGTTCATTTCTTAAAAGACACAAGTTGAATACCTGTGAGAGTATAAATTAGTGTCAACAATGTGTGGGAAATCTTCCAGTACGAAAGACATGCTATGCCCAATGTGTTTTACAGGCAATGATGAGCCTGAAGCTTGAGGCCATTCCCCACGTTCGGAAGCCTAGCTTTTACGAGGCCAACGTCGCTCACTCACCTATTTAGTTTATATAAAAGAATAAGGAAGGGTGAATGGGGTTATATAGGACTAAGGATATAGGGGAAGTGAGCATTGCGTGAGCAAGATCATACCCTGAAGTGAAAATAAAGTGGTGTCCATCGTTTCAATCCTTTATGAGAAGAGGAATAAGGAAGGGCGGATAGGGTTATATAGGAATAAGGATATAGGGGAAGTGAGCAAAGCGTGAGCCAGATGGCACCCTGATGGTGACCTAAAGTGGTGTCCATCCTTTTAACCCCTTATGAGAGGAGGAATAAGGAAGGGAGGATGGAGTTATATAGGACTAAGGATATAGGGGAAGTTCTGACATTGCGAGGCCAAGATGGCGAGCCTCAAGTAGAGTTGATGTCCAGGTATAATATAGAACTAGCAGCCGTCACCCAGTATAACTTTAGGATAGACCACATTTAGGCATCCACAAATTATTGCCGTTCATAACTATGAAATGTGTAAATATAGAAATTTAAACAGTTTATATTTGCTTAAGATTAAATCTGCAGTGTTTACATTGGAAAATTAGTTTAATAGCACGTTTATGAAAATTCGAAACTCCGATATATAGAAAAATCCCCCAAATTAGGGATCACTACAGTAGCCTTTTGCTGGGCCTATTATATTTTTAAAACTAAACGCTCCAATTAGGAATTATAAGAACTTTATTAGCTATTACTTTTTATATATCAGAATCGTATTGTAATATAATTGCAGCAAAGCCTAATGGTGCTGTAAATATCATCCATGAAAATTGTTTCGAATTGATCAATTATATCAGAATAATAGAGTGATTGAGTCATTTTAAATAGACAAAGCCTTGAAATTTCTAATTACACATGGTTATGTTTAGGCCAATTTCCTTTGTATCAATTATACACTCCTAAAACTTTGGTAATTATTTCTATAAATAATCGATACTGACAAAATCAATTTCACCTGGTTAATTAAAAGTCTTCAGTTACTCGAAAAAATAGGACTTGTTGACGACGACCCAAAAATTTAAAAGTTTTGAAAATAGAGAAATATCAGTTTATAATAAGTATAAAACTTGTTAAAATCGCTTTAAAAAAAAAAAATATATATATATATATATATATATATATATATATATATATATATATATTTCCTTCTGACAATTTTACCCCAAATTAGCAATTTT